>CM077148.1:29178762-29389508 GCA_039583875.1 Platanthera guangdongensis | reverse complement strand
AGCCTTGCATAGGCTTTCCTTCATGTAGGGCCAAAAGACAATCCTCTAACAAGGTTGTCCCAAGATAGCTTAGATATGTTCTTAAGGTTACATGACCTTGTCTCTTGTGCCAAAGAATTATTATTACTAACTTGATTAAATAGACATAGTTCTAAGCTAGCAGAATTAAAATTACTATGTATATATTCCCTTGTCTACACCCAGTTAAAAACAGTTTGATTATTTGAAGAATAATACATTTAGAATTAATAAGCAAGCTTGATAACCTGCATCACATAATTGACTTATAGATATTAGGTTATGTTTGAGACCATTGACATATGCCACTTTTCTGAAAGTGACAGCTCCACTGTTGACGTCTCCATAGCCTTTAGTTTAACCAAAGCTGGAATCTCCAAAGATCACTCTTGGACCCAGCTTTGCCTTGAAGTTGATTAGGCTATCCTTGCATCCAGTCATGTGCTTTGAGCACCCACTATCCAGATACCACTTATTTTGAGTGATAGGATAGTCTTTCACCTGCAGGGAAATAAGTTAGAAGTTCTTGACCAAGGTCACCTTGGGTCCTTGTCTCTTTTCATAAGATAAGCTAGAAATGTAAGAACATTCAGGTTGGCTTTTGTATCCTAAGGGGTGATATCTTGTAGGTGGAATGATCCACTGATTAAACTGATTATTAAAGGTTCTTGGTTGGTTATAAGTTTTTGAATGATTAAAATTTTTGTTAAGTTGATCTACGTTCGACGAATTCTGGTGAGTTCATCGACCTGAGTTCGATGAATTGGGATGAGTTCGTCGAACTCCACTCAGAGAATGATAAAAGTCATTTTCTGAGCCCCAAAATCGTCGATCTCTGGTCGACGAACCATACTGGGTTTGTCGATCGTAGTTCAACGAATTATTATAATATAGATTTGCGTTCGGAGTTTGTTGACTTGAGTTCGACGAACTGTACATGTTTCGTCGATCGGAGTTCGACAAAAACTGCTGAACATTATTTTGGTTATTATTTTTCTTAATCTTTCTTCTTTTCTTATTCTTGTGTGTAATTTTAGTTTGATTAAGATTACTATCTTCTACTTTCTCCTTACCCTTTTCAGAAACAAATTTTATTGGGGTGGTTAATATGTTTTTCTAAATGAGTGGGAGAAGGCTTGATGAAGCACCTAAGCCTAGCTTGCCACTGAGTCTTTCATTTACTGTGCTAGTGATGTTCATCAACTTGATGCTTCTCCCATTCAAGGATTCTTCAAGTTTCCTTGCCTCAGTCAGTTTAGATTTTAAAGATATAATTTGTTCACTTGCTAGAGTTATGAAAGAAATTGTACCAAATCACCTAGGGGGGGTGGGGGGGGGGTGAATTGGTGACCTTAAGCTTTTTTAACTTTTAGGCAGATTTAATCACAGATTTCACAGAACATAAAACAGTAACCACAGAATCATACACACACAGAGTACACACAATTTTATAGTGGTTCCCCAAGGTTTGGGTACATCCACTTTCCCCCTTCGCCTATCTAGTAGTGTACTAGATTCGGCCAAACTCCTCCATTATTCCTCAGATCCTCAAATCTTACACTCAGAACCTCAACCAGGTTCCTACAGCTCAGAGTGATCCCACTCCCTACCACTCAGGCTCAACAGCCCTACCACTCAGTCTTCTCAAAGACTACACTCAGCCACAAGGCCTACACTCGAGAATGAATCTCCTACACTCAGGCACACAGACACTACCACTCAGCCTTTATAATTTCAGGCTTACAACTCATATCCCTAAGGATCCTATAAGAAATTAAAAATACAATGTATATAACCTCAACTCAGAATAAGAGAGAAGAGTTGACAGGTTTCTTGATGAGTTCTTGAAAGAACTCTGCTGAGATCAACCTCACTTGGCTTTCTTCAAAGCTTCTTGAATGTAGAACACAATAGGGTTGAGTCTCTCTGCATCTGATCTTCAATCACTGCTAACTCAAGAATCAGAACTAAGTCTGAAACTTTCTTCACAGCCTGGTTCCAACAGCTATCTTCTTGGAAGGAGCTCTCTCTCTCCAACTACTTAGATCTTCTGATCACTTCAATTAATTATTGTTAATCTGTCTTTAATCCTCTCTTTTTAATCATCATCTTCTGTTGACAGAATGAGCCTATATATAGGCCTTCTTCATGATGACCGGCTGATCCGGTTTCTAACAGCTTTCTGACAATTCTTACAGTTGCAGTAGACCGGCTGGAATGACAGCTGTCAAGTCATCCAGTCACTTCTTGAAATATCTGTAACTGTCTGAAAGTGTCGAGACAGTCTGTCTTTAAGTGTCGACACTTATAGACTAAGTGTCGACACAAGTAGACTAAGTGTCGACACTAGCCTTCATGGTGTCGACACAACTCCTTGTATTGTAGAAATTTCTTCTCGACACTGCTTCTTCAACATGTGTCGACACTGATATTGTGTGTCGACACAAGTCCTTGTTCTTTAGTACTTAGTTGAATTCTTGTAAGTGTCGACACAACTCCTTTGTGTCGACACATATTCTTGTGTTGAACTTGTTCAGTGTCGACACATCTTCTTGGTGTCGACACATCTTCTTGTGTTGATACTTCCTGAGTGTCGACACTTCTCCTTTGTGTCGACACTTGTACTTAGAATTTGTTGAACTTTGCTGAGTGTCGATACAGCCTCCTAGTGTCGACACTTTCTTCATGTGTTGAGTCTTCTGCTGTGTGTCGACACATTCTTTATTATGCCGACACTTTCTTCATGTGTTGAGTCTTCTGCTGTGTGTCAACACATTCTTCATTATGTGGACACTTATACTTAGACTCTGTTGAAATTTGTTGAGTGTCGACACAGCCTCCAAGTGTCGACACTTTCTGATGTAGACAAAGTTCCTCTGGGTGTCGACACTGCTGCTAAGTGTCGACACTGCTTCACTGGACATTTCTTCATTGAGTGTCGACATAAACTGTATGTGTCGACACTTTCCTTCTGGTGTCGACTCTGCATTCCTGGTGTCGACACAATTACTCCAAGTGTCGACACTGCTTCTCTAGGTGTCGACACAAGTCTTCTTAAGTGTCGACACTTTCCTTCTGGGTGTCGACACATGGAATTAGAAACTTTTCAGCTTTCCCTGCAAATACTTATCCTGCACAACTAAACTCAAACCACATCAAATACATTTTGATGTATATCATTGAGTAGGGTGAGGCTACTTCAAATCAGGTACATTTATTCCAATGTACCCAACAATCTCCCCCTATTTGGAGAAGTCATAACCCTTAGTCAATGATATACACCATACATAACAAAATCACAGTATGATGTAAAACAGGATTATATAACAGGGTAAGTACATAAACATGTATAAGCAAAACATGTATATACCAATATCTCAGAACAATAATGTAATAAATTTAACACATATCACATAGTTCTAAGAACTTTAACATATTCATTATTCAAAAGTTTACAGAGAGGTTAAAATCAAATGATTACAACTGTAAACTAAAGAAAATTCTATTCCATTGTTGCTCAGCCTCCTTGATAACTATGCCCTTTCCAGATTGTATCTTTGCTTGGACTGGGGCTTTAGCATCTTCAGCAGCAGCAGGCTTCTTGCCTTTAAGATCCTTCTTCTTTAACTCTTCAGCTTTGATCTTCTGCCTTTCAAAGTAATGATAAGGCTTTGGAAAGTACTTGCTAGGCTCCTGGGCAGTAGGAGGTAGCTTTCCCATCTTAGCCTTTCTTTTATATTGCACAATTGCCTCTTGCCTGTTCTCATGCTTCCTCCACTCCACATCAGAATACCATTTGCCTCTGTCCACAATATTATCTTTGGCAGCCTTCCATGCAGTCAAGATAATATTCCTGGAAGTGAGGCTCCATTGTTCAAAGTCAGGCCTCAATTCAGCTTGCTCCCTGAATCTCTTCTTAGACAATTGGGCTTCTTGTTCTTTCTGCAAAGCCTCTTGTTCTTTCAGTATAGCCTTTGGCACTGGCTGAACTACTTTTTCTATGATGACCTTCTGATTTCCCTCAGGTGGGCTATACATTGATTGTATATCTACATGTATCATATCAAAGTCTGGTGGAGGATAGATCACATGAGCTACTTCAGCTTGCTCACCTCCAAGATATGCAGGATTAATCCCAGACTCTGCAACATTATCATCATCACATAATGGAGGATATCCAAGGGTGGCTCTGATGGAATTTGAAATCCATATGCATGATCAGAGCGGCTTTGACTACACCCTCTCCCCCTTTATGACTTCTCTTTCAATGTGATCTCTTAGATCATTTTCTGAAATCTGATTTGTGCATTTAGGTAATTTACTCATCTTTATAGAAGGGTTTGAACTTCTGAAGTTGTTCAGTGATTTTCTTCTTAGAGTCTTCAAGAACAGTCTTAAAAGCAGTGATGTGCTCTTGGAACTTCTTATGAAACTCTTCCTGGGCAGTAGTCCTTGCTGTAGTTTGAGCAGCAGCCAGATTCTGCATCTCAGTGACTATCACATTGTGTGATTCAGTCAAATTGTCATTCATCCTTATATGGTTCTCCAGTACATAGCCTTGCTTTACTGCAATATCATCCACTTGAGCTTTGATCTTCTCTTGATGTGTAGCCAAGTATTCCACTGCATTCCCTCCCTTGTGGAAGCAGTCAGTCATCTCTTTCTTATTCAGATTCATTTCAAATCTGATTGACTTAATATCTTGTGCAAGATCAAACTGCAGAGACTTATGCCCTTCATCCACATAAGATTGTAAAGCCTGTATTTTCTCATCCATCTTTATCTGTAATGCAACCATCAGAGAACTGAAATATGTAGATGGTGCTGGCTGTGATGCAGGATGTGGTGCAATTGTTTGCAGAGCTTTCTTATAATTCTGGCTCCTCCTCTTGAAAACTTGAAATTTTCTCTTCTTAGCTCTTGCAGCCTCTTCATCTTCAGAAGCAGATGTGCTTGCAATATCTACCCTGTCCTTAGGGCTTGAAGGTAAATCCTTGTAAGTCCTAGGAAGTTGCTCAGCATCCTTGGGCTTCTCAGTCTCTTTGCCTGCAGTTTCTTCTATAATCTCCACTTGCTCCCCCTCAATAATTACAGTCTCCCCCTCAGCAGCAGCACTTTCTTTCTTAAAGTCAGTTTGGAGAAGGTTAGGGAATAGCTCTTCTAGGGTGAATTCCTGTTGAGGATGGTGTTGGAATACCCTATTAGTAATTTGGGTCAGGATCACTATGTCTCTAGGAAACAATGCTTGACCTCCTATATAGCTTAATAGGTCAATTAGAATTGAGTCTAAGGGTTAGAAGTCTAGGTTTGGAAGCTGCCCTCAAGACCAGGATTTTCTGTTTGGAGACTAAGTCATATCGTCGAGCTCAGCACGACGATTCGTCGAACTCCGATCGACGATCGTCTAGCTCAACTTCGACAGATCGTCGAACTCCATTCGACGATCGCTGAGCTCAACTTCATCATATCGTCGAACTCAGTTCGACGATCGGTGAGCTCAGGTCGACGATTTTGACTCTGCTTTGGATCTTTATCTCTGAGCTCAGTTCGACGATCTTTGAGCTCAGATCGACGATATTTCGCTGCTGTATATTTCCTGATCGCTGAGCTCAGTTCGAGGTTTTTAGATAACTTCAAGGATGTTTCTAGATTCAAATTCAAATCAGTTAAGGAGTTATTCTGCAATTAATTCAGAGATTTTCTAGCCGTTTTCGTTCATTTCTGGACCAAGTTTCAAGGGATTTTTCAAGGAATATTTCTGTGGACTTTCCTCCAGAAGAGATTTTGCAATTAAGGATGCAATTAATGCAGGCTAACGGCTATACTTGACAGAGAATGTTATTCTATTCTATACCAGAGAATAAAATATAGAATTTTTGGAGTCTCTAATAGAATATACAGAGAGACACAGAATACAGAGAAAAACATTCAAAAATATTCTGCCTCAAGGAATTCTCAAGAACACTCATCCAAAGAGATCAACCTTTTCAGAAATCTTCAGATCTCTTTAGTTTCAAAGTGTTCAAGGCCAACATATTTCCAGACTCCAGACATTCAACATTTCAGTCATTGCTGAAATCATCTATTGCTGGAGTTCAATCTTTGAAGTCCTATTACCCTCAGCAAAGCTTTTCTTCCTGAAGATCTCAAGGATTCAGGGGGAGCTTTGACATCAACAATCCACATAGTCTTCTCAGTGGTTTGAGAAAGAGAAGACTTCCATCTCTCTCTCACCCCCTCTCTGTAAAGGGTTTCTCAAACTAACTTCAAAAGTTTGAGCTTGGTTTTTGAGCACCTTGTCAAAAGCTCATTGGTGGCAAGACACCTGATCCAAAAAATCTGATTTGGTTTTTGAGCACCTTATCAAAAGCTCATTGGTGCCCAGGACACCTGATCAACTCATCCTGCAGTGGATTCCTACCTAGGGTGTAGAAGAGTGGATGTACCCAAGTTTTAGGGGGAACCACTATATTTTCCTTGTGTCTTCTGGTTTTGCTTGTTTTTTATGTTTGTTTTTGGCCTTGATTACTCTGCGATTAGCTTTTGTTTAACTTAGTGCTGTGATTAGATTTATTACTGCTTCCCTGCTCACACATATTACAACAACTGTTGTAAAAAGTTTCAAAGCACCATATACTCTATTCACCCCCCCTCTAGAGTATATCAGATCTAGTTGCACTTTCAATTGGTATCAGAGGGAGGTTGGTTAAACATACCATACCTGATTGGTTGTACAGGCTAACACCTGAACCCAAAGATCCCAAGTTAGATCTGCTTTCTTTTGTATTTTATTATTAGATTTTGCTTTCACAAATCATGGCCCAAAACAAGATTATGCTAGCACCAGACCTCCAGTGTGCAATCTATCCAATTTTGCACTTTGGAAAGCAAGGATCAGACTGTACATGAATTCTATTGACGAAGATATTTTTTAACTCTGTTTTGACAGTGTGTCCAAGACCCCCCAGAGAATACAAGTACAAATGCTGTTCCACCTCCATCAGGAACAGATGCTGATATCAAGATATGGAAGGTAGCTGATGCCAAGGCTATGAACATCTTGGCCCAGATAATGTCTGATGACATATTTCAAAAGGTGGCTGAATGCAATTCAGCAAAGAAATTTGGGACAAACTCTCAGAAATAGTCTCAGGCTCAGCTGATGAGAGAAAGGATAGGAGATCCCATCTCATCTCTCAATATGAGAATTTTAAGAAGGTAGAAACTGAGTCAGTGGGAGACATGTACAACAGGCTAAGTCTAATTGTCAGTGAACTCAGGACATTGGACAAAGAGACCTCTCTAACTGAACTCAATGACAAGATCCTAATGTGCTTCCCTAGCACTTGGGATTCAAGAATCTGGCCAATTAAGGATGCCAGAAGTCTGAATGAGATAACCACTGAAGCTCTATTGGGTAAGCTCAAATCTTATGAGCTACTCATCAAAAATAGAGAAGAAGAACAGAAGGCTGCCTCACCAGCCACAAGAAAAGAGAAGACCATAGCCTTCAAGTCAACTGAAGATCTGCCTGAAGATAAAGCCACATGCAATGATGAACTACTCAGTTTGCTGGCCAAAAGGTTCTACAAGATGGCCAGAAAGGACTTCAGAAGGAGATCATACAAGGAGTAGGATAAGCCAAGGTATGACAAGTCCATTACAATAATAAAGATATTATTTGCTTTGGTTGCAGGAAACTAGGGCACATAGTTCCTGACTGTCCAGAGAACAAGAACAAGGACAGAAGGGACATGAAAGAAAGAAGAAAGGAGAAAGACTCCAAGAGGAATGGCAATGGCAAACCCTCATCAAGCAAAAACAAACATACAAGAAAAGGGTTTGTTGCTGAATCCTGGAGTGAGACTGAAGAGGATTCAGAAGCCTTATCCAGCTCCATGATGATGAGGATGATGTAGAAGAGAAAGAGTTCTGCATGATGGCAATCAATGCCTCACAGCATAATTCAGAAGAAGTGGAGTCAGAGTCAGACTCAGAGACTCAACCTGAAGAAGATCAGGTAATTGGTTCTTTTGATTTAGTTCAGAGGATTTAAATCTGAATTTAAAGCACTGTGTTTAGACCTGCTAAAGTCTAAGAAAGAAATTATCTCTCTTAGAAATCAATTATCTGAACACAATACTTTAAGTCAGAAAACCTTAAACTCTCTCAGGAGTTGGAGTGCTGTAGGGAACAGATAGCTTCACTGAAAAGTGAGCTCTCTGAGGCCAAGAAGCTTGAAGAATCCTTAATGGGAGAAGCATCAAGCTGATGGACATCACAAGCACAGTGAACTCCAGATTCAACAGTACACTGGGCTTGGGTGCTTCATCCAGCCAACCATAGTCCTAACAACTCCAATCAAATTCATTTCTGACAAAGGAAAGGGAGTTGTAGAGGTTGCTAGGAAATATTCTGATCTGCCTCAGAAAACTAAGTCCCAGCAGAAATCGTCGAACGGAGATCGACGATCGCCGAATGAAGATCGACGATCGCCGAACGCAGCTCGACGATCTCAGGCAAAATCGTCGAACGCAGATCGACGATCTCAGCCAAAGTCGTCGAATGCAGGTCGACGATCTCAAATACCTGACCTCAGCCATAGTCGACCGTCGAACGGAGCTCGACGATCTGACCCAAGATCGTCGAACGCAGCTCCAAGATCGTCGAACAAGGTCAGAGCTCTGGAAATTTTTTCAAAAGCAAATAAAAATTGAATCCTAAGGGTCCTTCATCCCAATATTTAACCCTTATACTGAATGGATTATACCTCCAAGGAGATATCATCCTGAAGGTTATAAGAGTCACCTGGGATGTCCTTCATTTCAGAATTTAAGGTTATCAACCTGGGCCCAAGGTAAACTGGGTCAAAAACAAATGAATTGTCTTTGTGCAGGTGAAGACCTATCCAACATCTAACCAGCAATGATATTTGGATAGTGGGTGCTCTAAGCACATGACAGGGAACAGGGACAACCTCACATCCTTCAGAGCCAAGCTTGGACCCAAAGTTATCTTGGTGATTCAAACTTTGACAGACTAAAGGATATGGTGCAGTCCAGATTGGATAAGTAACCTTCAAGAAGGTAGCTTATGTGGAAGGACTGAAGCACAACTTAATAAGCATCAGTCAGCTGTGTGATGAAGGCTACCAGGTGACCTTCAGCAAAGCCTTATGCAAAATCAAGTCAGAGGACAACACAACTGTGTTGACTGGTAAAAGGAAAGGTAACATCTATCTAGTAGATTTTCTTTCAACTAATGTAGGAAAGAAAACGGTCCGAAAAGTTTGTTTATATTTTTTTATTTTTTTTTTTTTTTTTTTATTTTTTTTTTTTTTTTTTTTGTTTTTTTTTGTGTTTTGTTATTTGTATTTTTTTTTTTTATGGGGGGGGGGGGGAGGGGGGAGAGGGGATCTTTTTTTTTCTTCTTATTTAATTCTATCTGTAGACCAAATATTTTATGGCATAAGAGATTAGGACACCTAAACCTTAGAACTATTGCTAGGCTATCCAAGGACAACCTTGTTAGAGGACTACCTTTCTGGCCCTACAAGAAGGAAGGACTCTGCAGGGCTTGTCAATTAGGAAAGCAAACTAAAAATAGCTTTAAGTCACTTAATAAGAGTGATTCACCTAGATATTGTATCTGTTACACATGGATCTTTTTGACCCATCACAGTACAAAGCGTAGGAGGGAAATCCTACACTTTAGTAGTTGTAGACGACTTATCTAGATTCACTTGGGTGTTCTTCTAAGAAGAAGTCTGATAACTTTAAGTGTCTGACAGAGTTTCTCTCAATGTATACAGATTGAGTTCAATACTCACATTGCCCTGATAAGAAGTGATCATGGGACAGAGTTTTGATTCTCTTCTTATGCAAGAGTTCTGTCAGAGTGAAGGGATCAGGCATACTTTCTCAGCTCCTAGAACTCCTCAACAAAATGGGGTAGCTGAAAGGAAAAATAGAACCCTTATTGAATCTGCCACTACATTGTTGTCAGATGCTCATCTACCTCTATCCTTTTGGGCAGAGGCAGTGAACACCTCCAACTATGTGCTAAATAGAAGTCTGATACATAAACTAAAGGAAAGACTCCCTATGAATTACTCAAAGGGAAGAAACCTAAAGTTGATTATTTTAGAGTCTTGGTTGTATTTGCTACATTCATAACAATGACAAGAAATATTTAGCAAAATTTCAAGCCAAAATTGATGAAGGAGTGTTTCTGGGATACTTCATGATCAACAAGGCTTATAGGGTCTATAATAAATCATCTTTAAAAATTGAGGAATCTGTTCACATTTCATTTGATGAAACTAATATGTCTTTCAGGAGAAAACTTCTTCTACATAGAACCTTTGCAGGAACATTCTCTAGTTGAAGACTTGAACAAGTTACAGGTTAATCAAGAGGATGAAAGCAGTGGAGATGAAGAAAATGCTCAACATATTGAAGAACAACTTGAAGAGCAGTTGTTGTACCACAAGAGGAAACAACAACACAGGTTGGTGAACAATCAACACCCCCTGTTGATTTAGTAACATCAAGAGACCATCCAATTTCCCAAATAATTGGAGAAATCTCAGCTAGTGTGCAAACCAGAAATCAGGTCAACCAAAACCTGTTGCACACCTGCTTCCTATCTCAAATTGAACCTCAGTCCATTCAAGATGCAGAGCAAGATTGTTGGAACACCCTATTACTAATTTGGGTCAGGATCACTATGTCTCTAGGAACCTTTGCTTGACCTTCTGTATAGCTTAATAGGTCAATTAGAATTGAGTCTAAGAGTTAGTAGTCTAGGTTTGGAAGGTGCCCTGAAGACCAAGAATTTTCTGTCTGGAGACTAAGTCTGATCGTCGAGCTCAGCACGACGATTCGTCGAACTCCGGTCGACGATCGTCTAGCTCAACTTCGACAGATCATCGAACTCCTTTCGACGATCGCTGAGCTCAACTTCATAATATCGTCGAACTCCATTCGACGATCGGTGAGCTCAGTTCGACGATTTGACTCTATTTTGGAACTTTATCTCTGAGCTCAGTTCGACGATCTTTGAGCTCAGATCGACGATTATTTTGCTGCTTAAGATTTCCAGATCGCTGAGCTCAGCTCGACGATAGCAGAGCTCATTCGACGATTTCAGATAACTTCCAGAATTCAAATTCAATCAGTTTAGGAGTTATTCTGCAATTAATTCAGAAGATTTGCTAGTCGTTTTCATTTAATTCTGGACCAAGTTTCAGGGATTTTTCAAGGAATAATTCTGTGGACTTTCCTCCAGAAGAGATTATGCAATTAGGATGCAATCAATGCAGACAACACAGCTATCCTTGACAGAGAATGATATTTTATTCTGGAACAGAGAATAAAAGACAGAATGTTTTTTGAATCTACACCAACAAGAACAAAGAGAACACACAATACAGATTACAGAGACTCATTCAAAAATCTTCTGTCAAAAAGAATTCTGAAGAACACTCATCCAAGGAGATCAAGTTTTCAAATCTTCAGATCTCTTTTAGTTCTCAAAGTGTTCAAGGCCAACATCATTTCAAGACTCCAGACACTCAACATTTCAGCCATTGCTGAAACCATCTATGCTGGAGTTCTATCTTTGAAGGCCTATCACCCTCAGCAAAGCTTTTCTTTCTGAAGATCTCAAGGACTCAGGGGGAGCTTTGACATCAATCCACATAGTCTTCTCAATTGTTTGAGAAGAGAAGACTGCCATCACTCTCTCACCCCCACTCTGTAAAGGTTTTTCAAACTCCCTTCAAAAGTTTGAATCTGGTTTTTGAGCACCTTGTCAAAAGCTCATTGGTGGCAAGACACCTGATCAAAATCTGCTTTGGTTTTTGAGCACCTTATCAAAAGCTCATTGGTGCCCAGGACACCTAATCAACTCTTCCTGCAGTGGATTCCTACCTAGGGTGGTAGAATAGTGGATGTACCCAAGTTTGGGGAACCACTATATTCCCTTGTGTCATCTGGTTTTGGCTTGCTTTCATTTTTGTTTTCTGGCCTTGATTTGTCTGTGCTTAGTTTTTGTTTAACTTAGTATTGTGGGTAGATTTTTATTGTTTCCCTGCTCACACATATTACAACTATTGTTGTAAAAGTTTGTAAAGTTTTTAAAGCACCATATACTCTATTCACCCCCCTCTAGAGTATATCAGATCTAGTTGCTCTTTCATTGGTATCAGAGCCAGGTTGGTTAAACTTATCATACCTGATTGGTTGTACAGGCTAACACCTGAACCCAAAGATCCCAAACTAGATTTGTTTTTCCTTTGTATTTTATTATTAGATTTTGTTTGCACAAATCATGGCCCAAAACAAAGATTATGCTAGCACCAGGCCTCCAGTGTGCAATCTGTCAAAGTTTGCACTTTGGAAAGCAAGGATTAGACTTTACATGAATTCTATTGACGAAGATATATTTAATTCTATTTTGACAGTGTGTCCAAGACCCCCAGAGAGCACAAGTACAAATGCTGTTCCACCTCCATCAGGAACAGATGCTGATATCAAAAATGGAAAGTAGCAGATGCCAAGGCTATGAACATCCTAGCCCAGACAATGTCAGATGACATATTTCAAAAGGTAGTTGAATGTAATTCAGCCAAGGAAATTTGGGATAGACTCTCAGAAATAGTCTCAGGCTTAGCTGATGAGAGAAAGGACAGAAGATCCCATCTCATCTCTCAATATGAGAACTTCAAGAAGGGAGAGACTGAGTCAGTGGGAGATATGTACAACAGACTAAGTCTAATTGTCAGTGAACTAAGGACATTGGACAAAGAGATCTCTCTAACAGAACTTAATGACAAGATCCTAATGTGCTTCCCCAGCACTTGGGATTCAAGAATCTTGCCAATTAAGGATGTCAGAAGTCTGAATGAGATCACTACTGAAGCTTTATTGGGTAAGCTCAAGTCTTATGAGCTACTCATCAAGAATAGGGAGGAAGAACAGAAGGCTGCTTCACCAGCCACAAGAAAAGATAAGACCATAGCATTCAAGGCAACTGAGGATCTGCCTGAAGATAAAGCTACAGGCAATGATGAACTACTCAGCTTGTTGGCCAAAAGATTCTACAAGATGGCCAGAAAGGACTTCAGAAGAAGATCATATAAGGAGCAGGATAAGCCAAGGTATGACAAGTCCATTGGTAATAATAAAGACATTATTTGCTTTGGTTGCAGGAAACCAGGGCACATAGTTCCTGACTGTCCAGAGAACAAGCACAAGGACAGAAGGGACAGAAAAGAAAGAAGAAAGGAGAAAGACTCCAAAGGAATGGGAATGGCAAACCTTCCTCAAGCAAAAATAAGCATACAAGAAAAGGGTTTGTTGCTGAATCCTGGAGTGAGACAGAAGAGGAGTGAGAAGCCTCATCCAGCTCCAGTGATGATGAGGATGATGCAGAAGAAAAGGAGTTCTGCATGATGGCAATCAGTGCCTCACAGCACAATTCAGAGGAAGAGGAGTCAGAGTCAGACTCAGAGACCCAACCTTAAGAAGATCAGGTAATTAGTTCTTTTGATTTTAGTTCAGAAGATTTTAAATCTGAATTAAAAGCACTGTGTTTAGACCTGCTAAAGTCTGAGAAAGAGATTATCTCTCTCAGAAATCAATTATCTGAACACAATACTCTAAAGTCAGAAAACCTCAAACTCTCTCAGGAGTTGGAGAACTATAGGGAACAGATAGCTTCACTGAATAGTGAACTCTCTGAGGCCAAGAAGCTTGAAGAATCCCTTAATGAGAGAAGCATCAAGCTGATGGACATCACAAGCACAATGAACTCTAGATTCAACAGTACACTGGGCTTGGGTGCTTCATCCAGCCAACCTATAGTCCTAACAACTCCCATCAAATTCATTTCTGACAAGGGAAAGGGAGTTGTAGAGGTTGCCAGGAAAAATTCTGATCTGCCTCAAAAAACTAAGGCACAGCAGAAATCGTCGAACGGAGATCGACGATCGCCGAATGAAGATCGACGATCGCCGAACGCAGCTCGACGATCTCGGGAAAAATCGTCGAACGCTGATCGACGATCTCAGCCAAAGTCGTCGAACACAGGTCGACGATCTCATATACCTGACCTCAGCCATAGTCGACCGTCGAACGGAGCTCGACGATCTGACCCAAGATCATCGAACGCAGCTCCAAGATCGTCGAACAGAGGTCAGAGCTCCGGAAACTTTTTCAAAAGCAAATCAAAATTGAATCCTAAGGGTTCTTCATCCCAAACCTTTAACCCTTATACTGAATGTATTATACCTCTAAGGAGATATCATCCTGAAGGATATAAGAGTCAACCTGGGATGTCTTTCATTTCAGAATTTAGAGGTTATCAACCTAGGCCCAAGGTAAACTGGGTCAAAAACAAATGAATTGTCTTATGTGCAGGTGAAGACCTATCCAACATCTAACCAGCAATGGTATTTGGATAGTGGGTGCTCTAAGCACATGACAGGGAATAAGGACAACCTCACATCCTTCAGAGCCAAGCTTGGACCCAAAGTTATCTTTGGTGATTCCAACTTTGGACAAACTAAAGGATATGGTGCAGTCCAGATTGGTTCAGTAACTTTCAAGAAGGTAGCTTATGTGGAAGGACTGAAGCACAACCTAATTAGCATCAGTCAGCTGTGTGATGAAGGCTACTAGGTGACCTTCAGCAAAGCCTTATGCAAAATCAAGTCAGAGGACAACACAACTGTGTTGACAGGTAAAAGGAAAGATAACATCTATCTAGTAGATTTTCTTTCAACTGATGTAGATATTTGCCTGTTTAACTCTGTCTGTAGACCAAATGTTTTATGGCATAAGAGACTAGGACACCTAAACCTTAGAACTATTGCTAGGCTATCCAAGGACAACCTTGTTAGAGGACTACCTTCTGGCCCCTACAAGAAGGAAGGACTCTGCATGGCTTGTCAATTAGGCAAGCAAACTAAAAACAGCTTTAAGTCACTTAATAAGAGTGATTCACCTAGGATATTGTATCTGTTACACATGGATCTATTTGGACCCATCACAGTACAAAGCCTAGGAGGGAAATCCTACACCTTAGTAATTGTAGATGACTTCTCTAGATTCACTTGGGTGTTCTTTCTAAGGAAGAAGTCTGATAACTTTAAGTGTCTGACAGAGTTTCTCAAATGTATACAGATTGAGTTCAATACTCACATTGCCCTGATCAGAAGTGATCATGGGACAGAGTTTGATTCTCTTCTTATGCAAGAGTTTTGTCAGAGTGAAGGGATCAGGCATACTTTCTCAGCTCCTAGAACTCCTCAACAAAATGGGGTAGCTGAAAGGAAAAATAGAACCCTTATTGAATATGCCACTACATTGTTGTCAGATGCTCATCTACCTCTATCCTTTTGGGCAGAGGCAGTGAACACCTCCAACTATGTGCTGAACATAAGTCTGATACATAAACTAAAGGGAAAGACTCCCTATGAATTACTCAAAGGGAAGAAACCTAAAGTTGACTATTTTAGAGTTTTTGGGTGTATTTGCTATATTCACAATAATGACAAGCAATATCTAGCAAAATTTCAAGCCAAAGCTGATGAAGGAGTGTTTCTGGGATACTCCATGATCAGCAAGGCCTATAGGGTCTATAATAAATCATCTTTGAAATTGAGGAATCTGTTCATATTTCATTTGATGAAACTAACATGTCTTTCAAGGAGAAGATTTCTTCTACCATAGAACCTTTGCAGGAACATTCTCTAGTTGAAGACTTGAACAAGTTACAGGTTGCTCAAGAGGATAAAGCAGTGAAGATGAAGAGAATGCTCAACACATTGAAGCACAACCTGAAGAGTCAGTTGTTGTACCACAAGAGGAAACAACAACACAGGTTGGTGAACAATCAACACCCCCTGTTGATTTAGTAACATCAAGAGACCATCCAATTTCCCAAATAATTGGAGAAATCTCAGCTAGTGTGCAAACCAGAAATCAGGTCAACCAAAACCTGTTGCACACCTGCTTCCTATCTCAAATTGAACCTCAGTCCATTCAAGATGCAGAGCAAGATCCACACTGGATCATTGCAATGCAAGAGGAATTGCATCAATTTGAGAGGAACAAAGTATGGGAACTAGTGAGAAAGACTAAGGATCATTCCATTGTTGGAACAAAATGGGTATTCAGAAATAAACTGGATGATCAAGGAGTAATTATAAGGAACAAGGCAAGGCTAGTTGCCCAGGGATATTCTCAAGAAGAAGGAATTGACTATGACCAGACCTTTGCACCTGATGCAAGATTAGAAGCCATCAGGATATTTCTAGCTTATGCAGCTCACAAAGGCTTCAAAGTATATCAGATGGATGTCAAAAGTGCTTTCTTAAATGGAGACATCAAAGAGGAAGTTTATGTCAGACAACCTCCAGGTTTTATCTCTCCAACTTACCCTGATTATGTTTTTAGACTGAACAAAGCTTTATATGGTCTCAAGCAAGCTCCTAGAGCATGGTATGAGACCCTAGCATGTTTTCTCTTGGAAAATGGTTTTATAAGGGGTAGAGTAGACCAAACTCTTTTTATTAGAACCCATAAGTCCCATACCCTACTAGTACAAATTTATGTAGACGATATCATTTTTGGTTCTACTGACTCAAAATTGTGCAGAAGGTTTTCTAACCTAATGCATTCTAAATTTGAGATGAGTAGCATGGGTGAGCTATCCTTCTTCCTAGGATTGCAAGTCAAACAACATGCTGAAGGCATCTTTATTTCTCAAACCAAATATGCTAATGAACTGGTTAAGAAATTTGGTATGTCTGAGGCATCTTGTATGAAAACACCCATGCCTACCAATGCTGTATTGGATGCTGATGAACATGGGAAACCTGTTGATCAGACAACATATAGAGCAATGATTGGCTCTTTACTGTATCTTACAGCTAGTAGACCAGATATAATGTTTGCTACATGTATATGTGCTAGGTTCCAAGTTAGCCCTAGAGAGTCACACCTAACATTAGTAAAGAGGATTCTCAGGTATGTTAAAAGTTGTCCAAATCTAGGTCTCTGGTATCCAAAAGATTCAGCATTTGAGTTAACTGGATTCTCTGATGCTGATTATGCTGGATGCAGAATTGACAGGAAAAGCACCAGTGGAACTTGTCAGTTCCTTGGTGACAGACTTGTCTCTTGGTTTTGTAAGAAACAAACATCTGTGTCAACTTCAACTGCTGAAGCTGAATATATGGCTGCAGGCAGTTGTTGTTCACAAATCTTGTGGATTCAAAACAACTCCTAGACTATGGTTACAACTTAGAGAAGTCTAAAATCTTTTGTGACAACACAAGTGCTATTTCCATAGCTCAAAATCCAGTCCTCCATAGTAGGACAAAACACTTAGAAATTAGGCATCATTTCTTAAGAGACAATGTTGAAAAGAATAAAATTGAACTACAATATATCCCAACTGATTTACAAAGGGGAGATATTTTCACCAAGCCTTTGGATGAAAAGAAACACACCTTCTTCCTAAATCAGTTAGGAATGTTAGATGGAGGAAGTCTTAAATAATATCCAAGATTTTGAAAGCTCAAAAATTGACCAAGACTAGGCAAACTTTCTGATTTTTCTTAGTATCTAGAATTTTTTCTGATCTCTGAACTGCGCTCGACGATTTGCCCCAAGATCGTCGAACGGAGATCGACGATTTCCAAAATCGTCGAACTGAGTTCAGCGCCTCTCAGATAGTATGAACTATCTCTTCCGGTCAACGATCGTCGAACGGCGCTCGACGATTTTGTTCTCTGAACGATCGTCGAACGGAGCTCGACGCTCTCCAATATCGTCGAACGGAGATCGACGATGTTGAAGACTCTTCAGATTCCTTTAGAAGCCTCGATCGTCGAACTGAGTTCAACGATCTTTCCAATTCTGCGTCGAACCCTAATATAAAACTCATTTTTCGCCGTCGTTCTCTCTTGCGCTTTCGATTTCTCTGCAAGAATTTTCTTTCCCTCCAAACAGTTCTACGCTTGGTCGTTTTGTTTGTTGAGTTTTTGCAGGTACAATGGCTGTGTCAGTTACAGTTCTTGCCGCAATGAAGTTCGATGCCGGGTTTGACATTGATCTGGAATCTTTCAGCACCACTGATCAGATTTTCCAAGACATACTGGGTTTATTCAAGGATCAGAATTTAATTGCCCTCATGACCACCAGGATCAAGCTGGCTTCAGATGAGATCAAGGAGTGGGTTTATACTGCTCATAATCTAGACAACAACACAATAGTTGGGTCCATTGCTGGAAATCAGGTACCGTTGACCCCCACCATTTTAACAGAGGTTTTTGGACTGAGAAATGGAGAATAATCTGCTGAGTTATCTGGGGAGGAGTTTTCTGACCTGCTTGCCAGGATGGGTCATCCAGAGGGAAACCCTAGCAAGCTATTCAAGAGGAATCTGTCTGTTGAATACAGGTTCCTGGCAGATGTGGTAGGGAAAGTGCTGCTGGCAAAGCACTCTGCCCATGATACTATATCCAGACATCAGCTCTGTCTCATGGGAGCTCTGGTGGATAAGAAAAATTTGAACTGGGGAGAGGTCTTCTTTGACCTAATCAAGAAGAAAATCAACAAGAGTTTTGTTAATTTTGGAAGGATTCTTGGAGTTTTCCTGCAGACCAGGTGCCCTGCCTTACTGGTCTCCTCTGGAGTTCACATAAATGCCTCCAAGAGACTAACCTGTGCCCTCTTTGGCAAGTGGGACAGGCAAATAAGCAAGCCTGGCAGGCCCTCCTCAAGTGCTCCTTCAGGCACAAGGACTCAAGGAGTCACTCTCCCACAGGTCTCTGCCCCTGCAGATGACCTGGCTGCTGCTGTTGCTGCCTCTTCTCCTCCTCCAATTCCAACCCTTCCCCTACCATCCACCATTCCAGCTCCATCCACCATCACCATATCTAGCCCATCTCCAACATCAACTCCATCTCCAGAACCCATTCTGCCTCCACCAGCAGACCACTTCCACCCTCTGTTCTCATACCCTCTTCCAGATATCACCTCTTCACCATCCATTCCATCCTTCACCCTTCTGGATGATTCTTTTATGGATGATTCCCCCTCATCTCCTCCTGAGTTACCCTCCTCCTCCACTTCATTCCAAGATCTCCTACACCACATCATTGATCAACCAACTTTCACTCCATCCATATCCATCCCCTTGTCCTCCATATCCTCCATCCCAACACCTCAGCCATCCATACCACCATTCTCCAGCCCTCCACTTCCAGAATCTTCAGCTACTCCTATTCCTTCTACCTCTGCTCCAGCTGTTGAGCAAGTAGACCTCTCAGCCCTTGCTGACAGGCTGTATGAGCTGATTGCCCCCAGGCTCTCTCTACTATTGGAGACCTCCTTGGCTCCTCTACACCTGTCAGTGGCAGCTCTCTCTGCCAGGCTTTCCTCCCTCCTTCCTCAGGCAGCACCTCCAGCAATGTGCCTTGATCTAGATGTATCTGCATCTAGGCAGGGGGAGATGCCATATGAAGAGACTCTTCATGCTGTTGCTGCTGCTGTTTCTGTGACTGCTGCTCCTCCTCTTGCTGCTGCTGCTGTTGTGCCTCCTACTGCAGTTCTTGCAATTGACCTAAGGTCTTTGCTATCTGCTTTTGATACTGCCTTCTCCAGCTGTTTGCCAGAGAGTAATGTTGTCCAGCCCCCAGAAGACTTATCCAAGGCACTGGTGCCTTTCTCTTGCTGTGACCCTAGCATTATCTCTTCTTTTGTACATTCAGTAATTGCTGCTACTGAAGATGTTGCTGCTGCTGCTGCTGTTGAAGAAAGGACTGACTTTGCTTCTGAAAATATTGATGCTACTGAAGATATTCTTACTGCTGCTGAAATCCCAACTACTTCTGATGAGCCAATATCCAAGGATCTTCTGATGACAGAGGCCACAATTGAGCCTGCTGCAGTTTTTGCTGTTGTTTCTGCTGATTCTACTGCTGTTAGTGAAATTTCAGCTGATGATAGTGAGACAGTTGCTGCTGTTGTCACCAGTCCAGTATCTGCTGCTGCTGCTGTATTTGCTTCTGTTGCACCCTCTCCATCTGCTGCTCCATCTGCTGCTGTCCCTGCTGCTGCTATCTCAACTGCTGCCTCATCTGCTGCTGTTCAACTAAAGCAAGATTTGATGAAGAAAATAGATGCTTTATATGATGATCAGAGTTCTGAATCTGATGAATTCAAAACAGACTCTGATGACTCATCTGCTACCATTGCCAGGAAAAGGAAGGCAAGGAGCAAGGCAATGAAAAGGGTTCCTCCTGCTAAAGTTAAGGATAATAATGATATTCCTTATTATATCCTTCATAATTGCCCAATCTCTGAACATTGGATGCAATATTCTAAAAATCAGTTGAAAGCCATGAAGAAAAAGAGAAAATATGAGAAGGGCTCCTCCCAATTCCAGCACCCTCATCCTCCTCCACCACCTCCTCCTGATGCAGCTGTAGGTGGAAGCTCTGCTAGTCAAGCCCCAGCCAGAAGCCAGGCTCCCTATCAACCCCATGCCAGATCCTATCAAAGGGAAAGCCAATGCAGGGGTTCATATTCTAGGAGAGGAGGATATAGAGGAAATCAAAGAGATTTTCAAGTTTATTCTAAAGGGTACTCCAGGCAGCACCCATATTCCAGGGGAGGACATGGTTCTTCTGATACATCAACTGGTCCTTTCCCTTACAAGCTAAAAGAGACTGTGTCTGCCAGGCCTCCTCAAGACAATCCTTCCAATAGGTATGAGCCACCTGTACCTTTTGAGGACCCTGAAAATAACCCAGCTGCTTGGACTGCCAGGTTAAAAGAATTGGCTGCACTGGACCAGATTAAGAAGGCCAGAGATCAAGGATTGAATTCTTCCAACATTTCTACAATGTCTGAGCAAAGACAGAAAGAATTAGAGAAATATGGTTCCAGTAAATTCTTTGATGCTGAGAGATATATGGAATTGCATCCTGCTGCTGTGGTTCCCAGGCCTACAAAGCAAACCTATTTGGGTGCAGCAGATGACACCAGGTCCAACAAAGAAGCCCTAAATCCAAACAGAGAAATTAAAATGGTTAAAGGCAAAGAGAAGAAGTGATATTGTAAGGTGACAGTTTCTGTGAATTCTGATTATTATCTGGATGACATATATATATATATCTCTGTGATGTTCCTGCTATATCCATCTGTTGCTTTTCTGTGTTTTTGATTGTATGTTGTTATTTAAATTTTTCCAAAGTCTGTAAATAGTAATCCTAACCCAAATAGGGGGAGATTGTTGGAACACCCTATTACTAATTTGGGTCAGGATCACTATGTCTCTAGGAACCTTTGCTTGACCTTCTGTATAGCTTAATAGGTCAATTAGAATTGAGTCTAAGGGTTAGTAGTCTAGGTTTGGAAGCTGCCCTGAAGACCAAGATTTTTTGTCTGGAGACTAAGTCTGATCGTCGAGCTCAGCACGACGATTCGTCGAACTCCGGTCGACGATCGTCTAGCTCAACTTCGACAGATCGTCGAACTCCTTTCGACGATCGCTGAGCTCAACTTCATAATATCGTCGAACTCCATTCGACGATCGGTGAGCTCAGTTCGATGATTTTGACTCTGTTTTGGAACTTTATCTCTGAGCTCAGTTCAACGATCTTTGAGCTCAGATCGACGATTATTTTGCAGCTTAAGATTTCCAGATCGCTGAGCTCAGCTCGACGATAGCAGAGCTCAGTTCGACGATTTCAGATAACTTCCAGAATTCAAATTCAAATCAGTTAGGAGTTATTCTGCAATTAATTCAGAAGATTTGCTAGCCGTTTTCATTTAATTCTGGACCAAGTTTCAAGGGATTTTTCAAGGAATAATTCTGTGGACTTTCCTCCAGAAGAGATTATGCAATTAAGGATGCAATCAATGCAGACCAACGACTATCCTTGACATAGAATGATATTTTATTCTAGAACAGAGAATAAAAGACAGAATGTTTTTTGAATCTACACCAACAAGAACAAAGAGAACACATAATACAGATTACAGAGACTCATTCAAAAATCTTCTGTCAAAAAGAATTCTGAAGAACACTCATCCAAGGAGATCAAGTTTTCAAATCTTCAGATCTCTTTTAGTTCTCAAAGTGTTCAAGGCCAACATCATTTCAAGACTCCAGACACTCAACATTTCAGCCATTGCTGAAACCATCTATTACTGGAGTTCTATCTTTGAAGGCCTATCACCCTCAGCAAAGTTTTTCTTCCTGAAGATCTCAAGGACTCAGGGGGAGCTTTGACATCAATCCACATAGTCTTCTCAGTTGTTTGAGAAAGAGAAGACTGCCATCACTCTCTCACCCCCACTCTGTAAAGGGTTTTTCAAACTCCCTTCAAAAGTTTGAATCTGGTTTTTGAGCACCTTGTCAAAAGCTCATTGGTGGCAAGACACCTGATCAAAAAATCTGCTTTGGTTTTTGAGCACCTTATCAAAAGCTCATTGGTGCCCAGGACACCTGATCAACTCATCCTGCAGTGGATTCCTACCTAGGGTGGTAGAAGAGTAGATGTACCCAAGTTTGGGGAACCACTATATTCCTTTGTGTCATCTGGTTTTGGCTTGCTTTCATTTTTATTTCTGGCCTTGATTTGTCTGTGCTTAGTTTTTGTTTAACTTAGTATTGTGGTTAGATTTTTATTGCTTCCCTGCTCACACATATTACAACTATTGTTGTAAAAGTTTGTAAAAGTTTTTAAAGCACCATATACTCTATTCACCCCCCTCTAGAGTATATCAGATCTAGTTGCTCTTTCAAAGATCCACACTGGATCATTGCAATGCAAGAGGAGTTGCATCAATTTGAGAGAAACAAAGTATGGGAACTAGTGCCAAAGCCTAAGGATCACTCCATTGTTGGAACAAAATGGGTATTCAGAAACAAATTGGATGATCAAGGAGTAATTGTAAGAAACAAGGCAAGGCTAGTTGCTCAGGGATACTCTCAAGAGGAAGGAATAGACTACGACCAGAATTTTGCACCTGTTGCAAGATTAGAAGCCATCAGAATATTTCTAGCTTATGCAACACACAAAGGCTTCAAGGTATATCAGATGGATGACAAAAGTGCATTCCTAAATGGAGACATCAAAGAGAAAGTTTATGTCAGACAACCTCCAGGTTTTATCTCTCCAACTTTTCCTGATTATGTTTTTAGATTGAATAAAGCATTATATGGTCTCAAGCAAGCTCCTAGAGCATGGTATGAGACCCTAGCATGCTTTCTCTTGGAAAATGGTTTTATAAGTGGTAGAGTAGACCAAACTCTTTTCATTAGAACCCATAGGTCCCATACCCTACTAGTACAAATTTATGTAGACGATATCATTTTTGGTTCTACTGACTCCAAATTGTGCAGAAGGTTCTCTAACCTGATGCATTTTAAATTTGAGATGAGTAGCATGGGGGAGCTATCCTTCTTCTTAGGATTGCAAGTCAAACAGCATGCTGAAGGCATCTTCATTTCTCAAACCAAGTATGCAAATGAATTGGTTAAGAAATTTGGTATGTCTGAAGCATCTTGTATGAAGACACCCATGCCTACTAATACTGTATTGGATGCTGATGAACATGGGAAACCTGTTGATGAGACAGCATATAGAGCAATGATTGGCTCTTTACTGTATCTTACAGCTAGTAGACCAGATATAATGTTTGCTACATGTATATGTGTTAGGTTCCAAGTAAGCCCTAGAGAGTCACACCTAACACTAGTAAAGAGGATTCTCAGGTATGTTAAAAGTTGTCCAAATCTAGGTCTCTGGTATCCAAAAGATTCAGCATTTGATTTAACTGGATTCTCTGATGCTGATTATGCTGGATGCAGAATTGACAAGAAAAGCACCAGTGGAACTTGTCAGTTCCTTGGTGACAAACTTGTCTCTTGGTTTTGTAAGAAACAAACATCCGTGTCAACTTCAACTGCTGAAGCTGAGTATATGGCTGCAGGTAGTTGTTGTTCACAAATCTTGTGGATTCAAAACCAACTCCTAGACTATGGCTACAAATTAGAGAAGTCTAAAATCTTTTGTGATAACACCAGTGCTATTTCTATAGCTCAAAATCCAGTCCTCCATAGTAGGACAAAACACATAGAGATTAGGCATCATTTCTTAAGGGATAATGTTGAAAAGAATAAAATTGAACTACAATATATCCCAACTAATTTACAAAGGGGAGATATTTTCACCAAGCCATTGGATGAAAAGAAACACACCTTCTTCCTAAATCAGTTAGGAATGTTAGATGGAGGAAGTCTTAAATAATATCCAAGATTTTGAAAGCTTAAAAAATTGACCAAGACTAGGCAAACATTCTGATTTTTCTTAGTGTCTAGAGTTTTTCTGATCTCTGAACTGCGCTCGACAATTTGCCCCCAGATCGTCGAACGGAGATCGACGATTTCCGAAATCGTCTAACTGAGTTCAGCGTCTCTCAGATAGTATGAACTATCTCTTCCGGTCAGCGATCGTCGAACGGCGCTCGACGATTTTGTTCTCTGAACGATCATCGAACGGAGCTCGACGCTCTCCAATATCGTCGAACGGAGATCGACGATGTTGAAGACTCTTCAGATTCCTTTAGAAGCCTCGATCGTCGAACTGAGTTCAACGATCTTTCCAATTCTGCGTCGAACCCTAATATAAAACTCATTTTTCGCCGTTGTTCTCCTTTGCGCTTTCGATTTCTCTGCAAGAATTTTCTTTCCCTCCAAACAGCTCTACACTTGGTCGTTTTGTTTGTTGAACTTTTGCAGGTACCCATGACTGTGTCAGTTGCTGTTCTTGCTGCTATGAAGTTTGATGCTGGTTTTGACATCGACATGGAATCATTCAGCACAACTGACCAGGTTTTTCAAGATATCTTGGGATTGTTCAAAGACCAGAATCTGACAACAATAATGACCACCAGGATCAAGCTGGCATCTGATGAGATAAAGGAATGGGTTTACACTGTCCACAATCAAGATAACAACACCATTGTTGGGTCTATATCTGGAATACAGGTACCCTTAACCCCAGCAATTTTAACAGAAGTTTTTGAGTTGAGGAATGGTGAAGATACTGCTGACTTTTCTGGAGAAGAGTATTCTGCACTGCTTGCCAGAATGGGTCATTCAGAGGGAAACCCTAGCAAGCTCTTCAAAAGGAACCTATTTGTGGAATACAGATTTATGGCAGATGTTGTTGGGAAAGTGCTACTGGCTAAGCACTCTGCCCATGATACAATTTCAAGGTATCAGCTCTGCCTCATGGGAGCTCTTGTGGACAAGAAAAATCTGAATTGGGGAGAAGTGTTCTTTGACCTTATCAAAAAGAAAATCAACAAAAGCTTTGTAAACTTTGGAAGGATCATTGGGGTATTTCTGCATCACAGGTGCCCTGCCTTGCTGGTCTCCTTTGGAATTCATATAAATGCCTCCAAGAGACTGTCTAGTGCCCTCTTTGGAAAGTGGGACAGATAAATCAGCAAGCCCAGCAGGCCCTCCTCCAGCACTCCTTCAGGCACAAGGACTCTAAGAGTCACTTCCCCACAGGTCTCTGCCCCTGCAGATGACCTGCCTGCTGCTATTGCCTCTCCTCCTCCTCCTCCAATTCCATCTCTTCCAATACCTTCTCCCACTCCAGCTCCATCCACCATCATCATATCCAGCCCCTCTCCAATATCCACACCATCTCCAGTACCTATTCTTCCAACACTAGAAGAACATTTCCACCCATTATTCTCCTACCCTCCACCAGATGTGACCTCATCACCCTCCCATCGATCCTTCACCCTAATTGATGATTCCTTTATGGATGATTCCCCATCATCTCCTCCTGAGTTACCCTCATCCTCCACTTCCTTTCAAGACCTTCTACACCAAATCATTGACCAACCAACATTCACCCCATCTATCTCCATTCCCCTATCCTCCATATCCACCTTACCAACACCTCAGCCATCCCTTCCACCATTCACCAGCTCTCCTTTACCAGAACCCTCAACTGCTCCTACATCTTCTACCTCTGCTCCAGCCCTTGAGCAAGTAGACCTCCCAGCCCTTGCTGACAGGCTGTATGAGTTGCTTGCCCCCAGGCTCTCTCTGCTGTTGGAGACCTCCTTGGCTCCACTACACCTGTCAGTGGCAGCTCTCTCTGCCAGGCTCTCTTCCCTCTTCCCTCAGGCAGTTCCTACAGTAGTGTGCCTTGATCCAGACTTGTCTGAATCTAGGCAGGGGGAGATGCCATATGAAGTGAGTCTTCATGCTGCTGCTGCTGCTTCTGTGACTGCTTCTGTGAGCATGTCTGCTACTGCTGCTGCTATCTTTGCTGCTTCTTCAGCTCTTCCTCTTGCTGCCGTTGCTGTGCCTCAAGCACAAAGTCCTCCTGCTGCAATCCTTGCAATAGACCTCAGGTCTTTGCTTTCAACTTTTGATTCTGCATACTTCAGCTGTCTGCCAGAGATAAATGCTGTCCAGTCTCCAGAAGATCTATCCAGGGCACTTGTGCCCTTTTCTTGCTGTGACCCAAGCATTATATCCTCCTTTGTCAACTCAGTGTATGCTGCTGCTTCTTCTGAAGAAAGCATTGTTGTTGCTTCTGATATTGTTGATACTACTGCTGAGAATGTTGATACTGCTGCTGAAGTGTCTGTTATTGATGTTGAGCCTATTTCCAAGGGTATTCTTATGTCAGAGGCATCTGAATTTGAGCCTTCTACAGTTTCTGATGATATTCCTTCTGCTTCTGTTGCTGTTAGTGAGACTGTTGTTGCTGCTGTCACCTCTCCAGAGCCCATAGTTGCTGCTGCTGTTGTTACTGCTTCTACTACATCTGCTGCTGTCATTTCTGCTGTTATTACTTCAACACCTGCTGCTACAACCTCTGCCTCATCTGCTTCTGTACAGCTCAAGAAGGACTTGATGAAGAAAATAGATTCTCTCTATGATGACCAGAGTTCTGAAACTGATGAATTTAAAACAGACTCTGAAGACTCTTCTGCTACCATTCCCAGGAAAAGGAAGGCAAGGAGCAAGGCTATGAAGAGGGTACCTCCTGCCAAAGTTAAGGATAACAATGATATCCCATATTACATTCTACATGACTGCCCTATTACTGAGCACTGGATGCAGTACTCCAAGAATCAGCTGAAGGCAATGAAGAAGAAGAGAAAATATGAGAAGGGATCCTCTCAATTTCAACACTTTCATCCTCCTCCACCACCTCCTCCTTATGAAGGTGCAGGTGGAAGCTCTGCAGCTCAACCCCCAGCCAGAAGTCAGGCCCCCTATCAGCCTCATGCCAGATCTTACAATAGGGGAAGCCAATCCAGGGGATCTCAATCAAGGAGAGGAGGATACAGAGGAAATCAAAGAGATCTTCAAGTCTACTCCAAAGGTTACTCCAGGCAACACCCATATTCCAGGGGAGGACAAATTTCTTCTGATACAACATCTGGTCCTTTCCCTTATAAGCTGAAAGAAAATGTGTCTTCCAGGCCTCCTCAGGACAATCCCTCTAACAGATATGAGCCACCAGTCCCTTTTGAGGATCCTAAGAACAATCCTGCTGCCTGGACTGCAAGAATGAAGGAACTAGCTGCACTGGATCAGATCAAAAAGGCCAGATAGCAAGGAATAGATTCATCCACCATTTCAACAATGTCTGAACAGAGACAAAAAGAGCTAGAAAGATATGCATCAAGTAAATTCTTTGATTCTGACAGGTATATGGAATTACATCCTGAAGCTGTAATTCCCAGGCCTAAAAAGCAAACATATTTGGGTGCAGCAGATGATACCAAATCAAACAAAGAAGCCCTCAATCCTAACAGAGAGATTAAACTTGTTAAAGGCAAGGAAAAGAAATGATATTGTAAGGTGACATTCTCTGTGATTTCTGATTATCTGGATACTGTATATTTCTGTGGTTCTGCTTGTCTAGCTTGTTGTTTTTCTATTTTACTGATTGTATGTTGTTATCTAAATTCTTCCAAAGTCTGTAAATAGTAATCCTAACCCAAATAGGGGGAGATTGTTGGAACACCCTATTACTAATTTGGGTCAGGATCACTATGTCTCTAGGAAACAATGCTTGACCTCCTGTATAGCTTAATAGGTCAATTAGAATTGAGTCTAAGGGTTAGAAGTCTAGGTTTGGAAGCTGCCGCCAAGACCAGGATTTTCTATTTGGAGACTAAGTCATATCGTCGAGCTCAGCACGACGATTCATCGAACTCCGATCGACGATCGTCTAGCTCAACTTCGACAGATCGTCGAACTCCATTCAACGATCGCTGAGCTCAACTTCATCATATCGTCGAACTCAGTTCGACGATCGGTGAGCTCAGGTCGACGATTTTGACTCTGCTTTGGATCTTTATCTCTGAGCTCAGTTCGACGATCTTTGAGCTCAGATCGACGATATTTCGCTGCTGTATATTTCCTGATTGCTGAGCTCAGTTCGACGTTTTCAGATAACTTCAAGGATGTTTCTAGATTCAAATTCAAATCAGTTAAGGAGTTATTTTGCAATTAATTTAGAGATTTCCTAGCCGTTTTCATTCATTTCTGGACCAAGTTTCAAGGGATTTTTCAAGGAATATTTCTGTGGACTTTCCTCCAGAAGAGATTTTGCAATTAAGGATGCAATTAATGCAGGCTAACGGCTATACTTGACAGAGAATGTTATTCTATTCTGTACCAGAGAATAAAAGATAGAATTTTTGGAGTCTCTAATTGAATATATAGAGAGACATAGAATACAGAGAAAAGCATTCAAAAATATTCTGCCTCAAGGAATTCTCAAGAACACTCATCCAAAGAGATCAACCTTTTCAGAAATCTTCAGATCTCTTTAGTTTCAAAGTGTTCAAGGCCAACATATTTCCAGACTCCAGACATTCAACATTTCAGTCATTGCTGAAATCATCTATTGCTGGAGTTCAATCTTTGAAGTCCTATCACCCTCAGCAAAGCTTTTCTCCTGAAGATCTCAAGGATTCAGGGGGAGCTTTGACATCAACAATCCGCATAGTCTTCTCAGTTGTTTGAGAAAGAGAAGACTTCCATCACACTCTCACCCCCTCTCTGTAAAGGGTTTCTCAAACTCCCTTCAAAAGTTTGAGCTTGGTTTTTGAGCACCTTGTCAAAAGCTCATTGGTGGCAAGACACCTGATCAAAAAAATCTGATTTGGTTTTTGAGCACCTTATCAAAATCTCATTGGTGCCCAGGACACTTGATCAACTCATCCTGCAGTGGATTCCTACCTAGGGTGGTAGAAGAGTGGATGTACCCAAGTTTAGGGGAACCACTATATTTCCTTGTGTCTTCTGGTTTTGCTTGTTTTTATGTTTGTTTCTGGCCTTGATTACTCTGTGATTAGCTTTTGTTTAACTTAGTACTGTGATTAGATTTATTTTTGCTTCCCTGCTCACACATATTACAACAACTGTTGTAAAAAGTTTCAAAGCACCATATACTCTACTCACCCCCCTCTAGAGTATATCAGATCTAGCTGCACTTTCAGATGGGATGGAGAATCTCTAATCTCATCAACCACTTGATCAGATACCACTTGATCAACAATAGATGTGTCCTCCATGAAAACATCTTGGGGTTGACTAGGAATCTGAGGTGGCTGATTTGCATTAGATAATGTGTCAGTCATAACTGCATTCTCAATAGAGAAATCTAATTGGTTTATTTCAGTTATTACCTCAAGTATGATTTGTGTAGCTTGTTCACTTTCTAGTAGAGTTGGCTCATCCACCCGTAGAGGCTCCCCCTGGATGGAATCCTGGTGGACTGGGCTAGCTTGTGGTAGCTCCCCCTACCTCTCTGTATCTGCTTGTCTAGCTGGAGACTTTCCAGTATTTCCAGTTTCTTCTTCATCATCTGGAGTAAACACAACTTGCTCTTCAGAGCTGCTTGATGATTCTTGAGCCATTGAGGCTGTCTTCTTCTTCTTCTTTTGGGGTGTTACCTTCTCAGGAGTTGGCATTTCCTTGGTCAAGACTCTATCCCACCTAGAGAAGATCCTCAAGTCCATTCTCCTCATGTGGTTAATCTTAGTTCCAGCTGCTTGACTCATGACCTCTGGTATACTACCAGTCAGGTAAAGACTTAGTATTCTACCCAAATTGGGCTTCTTCATGCTCTCTTTTATCTTCTCAAACACTACTGCACACCAATCAGTTTGTAGTTTGAAGATTATCCTCGTCATGAGACTGAACATATAAGCTGATACTCTGTCATGCCCTCTAGGCTTGCTCAAGATAACCTTGCCAACAATTTCAGATAGAAATTTGCCCTGCATGTTCATTCCCTTCCTATTGAAAACAGATCCTATTTTCATCTTGGAATCCAGTTCACACCATGTTAATGCTTTTCTAGTCTTTGTAGCAGTAACATCTTCTTCTTCCTTAGTCCTAGGTAGTTGAAGTACCTTGCTCAGACTTTTGGGAGAAACTTTCACCTTTGCCCCCATGAACTCTAGACTTTATCTTGAGTCCAGATTCATATACTGTAACTCCATTCAGGAATTCCAGGACCTCTTTCTTCCATATCGTGGTCGGTTCGGAAACAAGAAATTCTAACCCTGTCTCTTCTATTAGGGTTATCACGCCTTTGATCTCTGGTTCCCCGTCATCAAACGCGTACCGCACGAGTTCGTATCCGTCATTCACATTCTCTTCTAGCTTGGGCGCCATTAGGGTTTGAAGAAATTTGAATCTAGAGAAGAGAGGTGTTGACACACAAGTTTGGTCTCGAAACTGTAGTGAGCGTGTCGACAGACAATGGCGAAAACCTATTTATACCTTTCTAGAATCGAAGATGAAAGGGCGCGTCAAAATACTCAAATTGTGTCGACACTGTTGATAAGTGTCGACACAGACTTATAATGTCTCGACAACTATGTGTCGACACAAGTATAGTCGACAGAATATATGTGTCGACACTTGTTTATGTGTCGACACAACTTAGCTCGACACTTAGTCGAGACTTTACTTGACTAATTCTGTATAAATTCTAAGTGTCGACACCACCTTGGAAGTGTCGACACCTACACTGTATGTGTCGACACTAATTCTCTGAAGTGTCGACACAGACTTCCTAGATGTGTCGACACCTTTTCTCTGAAGTGTCGACACCAATTCTCTGTCTCGACACAGACAACTCTGTGTGTCGACACTATTTTACTTAGCCAATTTTGAAAACTTATTCTAAGTTTATCATACCTAATTCAATTTTAAACCTATTGAATTTGATTTCATCTAAAGGCTTAGTATACATGTCAGCTAGCTGATTATCTGTATTTACATATTCTATTGAAATATCTCCTTTTTCCACATGTTCCCTGAGAAAATGGTATTTTATTTCTATGTGCTTAGTCATACTATGGGAGACAGGATTGTTTGCAATAGAAATGACACTAGTAGAATCACAAAATAGAGGTGTTTTACTTACTTGTATACCATAGTCTTCTAGCTAATGTTGTATCCATAGAAGTTGAGCACAACAACTTCCTGCAGCCACATACTCTGATTCTGCTGTGGAGATAGCCACACTTGTTTGTTTCTTGCTACTCCATGATATCAGTCTTCCACCTAGGAATTGACAGGTTCTAGTTGTACTTTTCCTATCTTCCTTGCAGCCTGCAAAATCTGCATCTGAATAACCTGTCAGTTCAAAGTCTCCATTCCTAGGGTACCAAAGGCCTAGATAAGGAGTGCCCTTTAGATATCTCAAAATTATTTTGACTGCTGTCAAATGAGACTCTTTAGGGCATGATTGGTACCTAGCACAGACACATGTAGCATACATGATATCTGGTCTACTTGCAGTCAAATACAATAGGGAACCAACTATCCCTCTATACAAAGTCTCATCTACAGGTTTCCCTACATCATCTTTGCTAAGAGACATACTTGACCCCATAGGAGTTTTCATGGTACTGGATGATTCCATACCATACTTCCTTATTAATTCTAGGGTGAACTTAGACTGGCATATGGATAAACCATTCTCAGTCTGTCTAACTTGGAGACCCAAGAAGAACTTAAGTTCCCCCATACTGCTCATTTCAAATTGTCCTTGCATTAGTTTTGCAAACTTTTTGCAAAGACTACTTTTAGTAGACCCAAATATGATGTCATCTACATATATTTGGACTAGAATAATCTTGCCTCTGGATTCCCTAAGGAATAGAGTCTTGTCTATTTTCCCCCTTATGAATTTATTCTCAATGAGGAAACTAGACATGGTTTCATACCAAGCCCTAGGGGCTTGTTTTAACACATACAAAGCCTTCCTAAGTCTATAGACATAATTAGGTTGAGTTGAATCAACAAAACCTGATGGTTGTTCCACATAGACTTCTTCTTTCAGATTTCCTTTTAGAAAAGCTGACTTAACATCCATTTGGTATACTTTAAACCCTTGATAGGTTGCATAGGCCAAGAACATCCTTATTGCCCCCAGTCTGGCTACTGGAGCAAAGGTCTGATCAAAGTCAATACCTTCTTCCTGCCTATATCCTTTTGCAACCAGTCTTGCTTTGTTCTTTATAATCACTCCATGTTCATCCATCTTGTTCCTGAAGATCCACTTAGTTCCAATTATGTTGTGGTCTTTTGGTTTAGGAAAAAGCACCTAGACTTTGCATCTTTTGAACTAGTTCAGCTCCTCTTGCATTGCCTCAATCCAATGAGGGTCTAGGATGGCTTCTTCAAACTTCTTTGGCTCAACTTGTAAGACCCCCCTCCCCCTTACCAAGGAGGGCTACCGGATCTTATGCCCAGAACCGCCGTCTTACGGTGGCACTAACTCACGGGTTAGTCGACACCGCAACACGCCGATTCTGCCGGCTAGTACGATCATAAACCTGTAGGCCAATATGAGAAATAAGAAGTAAAACTGTGTATAAAATGCCATCAGTCCACAAGTCACAGAACAATCATATAGAAGAAATGAATAGTACAATAGTCCACAGAATAGTACAGAAGAAAGAGTAAAAAGAAGGGCTTATGCCCAGTACATCAAATCTCTCTCTCTCACAAAATAGTAAATGCGGAAGCTATACTAGAACATCAAGACTCGTCCCACCTGAGGACGCACAGTAGTAGTGGTAGCCTGCTGAAGCGGTATCTGCTCCTCATGTCCTGCCTCCTCGACGTGCTGGTGCTCCATCTCCACGGGCTCCTAAAAATAGTTGGTCACCGACCATTAGTCAAAAAGACTAAGTCGTTTACTCCACACCTCGCCCCGCAGCTCCTAGGCACCGAGCGGGAGGACGAAGTGGAGGACAACAAGGGGTAGCAAAATGGAAGCAGGTGACAATATCTATCTAAAGTGGTACTAAGTAATGAAATTCTACTCTAGCAATGCTAAGTACAGTACAAGTAGTAAGTAAGTAAGTACGGTGCAGTAAAGGAGAGTAAAGAAACAGCAGTATAAACAAGTAAATAAACTAAGCTACCACTAAGCTATCATCACAAGCGTACCCTAACTTATATAAATGCCCATACAAATATATAAGTTAGGATTTCCAGGAAATTTAACTTATCATATAAAAGAGCCCATACTAATTTATATGATAAGGATCTATGAAGCGTATGCCCTAATTATGAATGAATGATATGATGCAATTTTTTTATGCGCAGGCAAGTGCAACTCACACACAACGACTCTGTGATCACAGACCTTTAGTTCCCACTTTTTGAGAGCTAGCATCACTCTCGGGTACCACCGCTGTGGCTACGGCAGCAGCGGAGCGGGCGTCTCCGCTTCTAGACCGGTATGCACACTACCAGGCCTTAGACCCCTCTCATACGCCTCTGTACACGTCCAAGGTGCACTCTAGAGTCTTGCGTACGTACTTTACTGACAAACCCGTCAGTCTTGTTGGGTCGGATGTGTGTTATCGGGGGTCGTCCTCCAGACCGCAGTGTAAAACAACCCACTGGCCCCTCTAACTCCCACAACCGCCTGGTGCACCGTACTGCCATCGGTGTGACGAACGGCCAGTACCGCATGCCCCGCCACGATATTTATGCACATGCAAGTAACTCACACCGAGCCTTCCGCTCGCAGGACCAAAACCCGTCCTGAATCCCTCAAACCCAAACCCGGGTGAGAACGCACATTAGTGCCTTTATGTCAATTCCCTCCAACCCTAAACGGGTGAGCATATATCATGAAACTCTCCAACCCAAACACGGGCGAGAAGGTACAACCATGTCCTAACCTATTAAGCTACTCTTGTCTACGGTTTATTATACTTAGAGATTTAAGGTTAATCCCAGGACTGCCCCCGGTATTCCCTATGAAGGGCTCTCAAGGGGCACTAGGAACTGTGTTGGGATTACGCCCAGCGTTCCCTTTCGCAAGGATACTTATTTTAGTTGATGACTACCCATGTATCTCCCCAGCTCTCCTTATTGCTTAAGTATAACCCTAGCGACTTAAGGTGTTACCGGGTACCGACGGTCTTCCGCCGATCCCCCACTCCAGTTGATGACCAAGACTTGCACTTTTGATCCCTCACTAAGACAACTCTACCCACCAGGGTCACTCATGTTGAACTCTCTCTTATTTCTGCCGATAATCAATCCCCTGGTAATTCCCTAAGGCAAGACCTATTTGTGTTATATGCAGACCATGACCTATGTTTACCCTAGAAATGTGATCTTCCAAAACTTAAGGCATCTTGCCTCTAAATATTTATCCTAGGGTATTATGGACTAAGGGAACTACCCTAAAGATTCTCATAATTTTCCCTGGCCAAATGGTCTTTTAATTAATTCTTTTAATTTAAATGCTCGGCCACTTTACACATGAAGTGATTTAATTAAGCATCCACTGACTTAGGGAATTTTTCCTGAGATGTATATTGACCAAATATTGCTGCCTTCAAAATTTCACAATTTTCCTTAAATTATTTATTGTCATTTTCTATTTAATTACAATCCCACATAAATTCCATTTTACACATGAAGTATAAGCATTACATATTCAAAAATTCCAGAAAATTTACAGAGCCTTTAAGACACTAAATTATGGCTATTGGCAGAGATTCATCCAAATTGAATGTAAGATGGCCTATGGGATTCCATTTTAAGGTATTTACCAAAATGCCATTGTATTAGTTTAACACAAGTAATATATCCAATAAATTCTGAGAAATTCATGATAAAATAATAACAATATTTTATGACAGTAGAATAAATCCCAAATTTTTCAGAGGTATATATATATCATTTCAAGAATTATCATGATAAGGGTAAAATGGGAAATTTAGGGTATCTACTCCAAGGTTCTTCAAAACAGAGAAATCATAATTTTCCTAGGTCAAGTGTGATGTAATCTATGCCTTGGTAATGTTGTTTGGATTTGTTCTTGAATAAATTCTATTTTCCAATTTTTAATTCCAAAATAGCTATTTTTAAAGTAAATTCCAATAAATGGAATTTTGATTCCAAAAATTCCATCATTAATTTGAGGGGTGAAATTTACCCTAATGAACCACTGGAAATAATTTCATGACACTTGCATGTCACCATTGGGCTAAATACACAAATTTGCATTTTTGCTATTTGCACACCAAGCCTTAACATAGGCTAGCACATGCAAGTGGATTCTCCCACATGCAGAGATCCCAAGGTGCTGAAAATTTTATCATGCACCAAGGGTGACCCCACTGACCCACCACCTAAATTTGGGGCCATGGGGAGGAGTAGAACTCCATATATGCCATTAATTTAAATTTTGATATTTTACCAAAAACTATAGGAAAATGTTTTCTAAAACTTCCTAAATTTTGGCAGGAGGTAAGTAAGCCCTAATAATGCATGTGCCCAAAATTTGGGATCATGGTGACTAATATTGAGACTAGGGCATCCAATATAATTTTTGACCTAGTCTAGGACCAGTCCTAGGAGAAAGGTCCTACAGGGCTGTACTCTACACCAAAATGTATGTTTAGGGTGGCATTTTAAAGGTAAGACCCTAGGCTACAATTTTCATTAAGGGCCTAAGGTCTGGAAATGCCTCTAAGAGGCCTAAATTTAACTTGCAAGAGGGCTGAATATGTGTGACAGAAATGTTACTATTCATTTATTAATCCTGATTTATATTAAAATCGGCGCACGAATCTTAAAGCAAGATGGACGGAATCGGGTTATCGTCTACCTCCAGCCAACGGCTGAGATCGAGCCGACCTGGAGCGATTTTGCCGGCGGTTTCCGGCCAGCTGAGGCGTCGCCACCTCCGGCCAATGGTGCCATCACCTTCACGGTGGTGGTGGCTATCATTTCCCGGCGATGGGGCGGCGGGAGACGGCGGCGACGGCGATCCCGAGCGGTTTCATAAACTTAGAGTTTTCTAGATTTTCTCACATGGCATCGGGCTCAATTGAGCCCGATCTCTCGCCTAATTGATCTAAGAGGCTAGTGCGGGTAGAGGTGAAGTGAAACGCACCATAATCGGGGCTTGGCTGCGGGTCAGGCGGCGGTTTGCCGTGGTGGTGGTGCGCCGGCGAGCTCCTCCCCGAAAGTTGCATTCTCCACCGTTCTCCATGTGTAAGTAGTCGAATTCCACTCCTCTGGACCTTCTGAAGCTAATGGAGGGGTTATTTGGGGCTGATAGAGGGTATATGGGGAGATAAGCCCAATGTGAGCTCGGTTTGAGCTTTGGTTGTGTCACCATGGGTGCCATGTGGCTCTCAGCTCTGGAATTCTGCTGGAAATGAAGAGGGGAGGTCAGCCACTTGGTTTTGGGCAGCCTAAGTCAGCTGATGGGGTGGCCATGTGGCCACCATTTCCTTCATCCCTCTTTCTCTCTCCTCTTCTCCTAAAATTTCCAATTCTACCCCTTTGCATGCATTCTCTCTCCAATATCAGGAGGGTAGGGGCTGTCATTAACCCTTAAGGCTGGTCATGGGCCAATTTGGTGGGCTTGGTCCAAAGGAAAATTGCTTGGTCTTCATTTTCTCTCTTTAGGTCAAATTGTTGACCAAATTGACTTTAAGGTTGACTGGTCAACCATGGAGGGTGGACTGACCCCACTTGGTGGAAATGGGTCTAGTGGCACCACCCAACTTGGTTTGGGTCAAGGGGGTGCCCCACTTAGGTTAATTAGGCCTATGGGTGTGGGTTTGACCAAATTAAGCCCAGAGTTGACCTTGGTCAACTGGGGTCAAAATGTTGACCCAGTGACATACCCTAGGGTCCACTTAGATTGTTTTTAGGGTTAGGGCAATGTGGTGGGGTCATGGTGTGGCTAGGGTCCTTAATTAGGTTAGTCTGACCTAGTTTGACTTGGTCCTATAGTGGGCTCCACATGGCCACCACCCACTATCTAGGGTCAAACCTAGTTGATCCCCTTAGGTCTCACCTCATGCCTAACCCAATCTAAGTTGAGGGGTCCAGAAGTAACATGGGATGTTACACAACTTGGGATAGAAAACTGGAGTAGAGTACTGAACTTAGATTTCTGCTCCTTATTTGTACCCCTTGACTTAGATCACCAATAATTTGAATTGCTGGATGATCTTTTAGATGTCTATTAGCTGGAGGCAGCCTGTTTTCAGGTTGTACTCCTTCAGCTTCTTCAACTTGCTGCACTCCTTGGTCTTCATCTGCATCAGGTGCATCTAGTACTCCCCCTGGACAATAGCCACTATCATCCACTTGCTGACTTGCAGTAGATCCTTCTTCAATAGTAAGCTTGTCCATCTTCTTAGTCACACCTGTGGAGCTGCAAATACTTCTAAACAATTCATTGTTAATGAGTTTAGCTTCATCAAACACTACATGGACTGACTCCTCTACAACTTGAGTAGTCAAGTTGTAGACTCTATAAGCCTTACTGTTATTGCTATACCCAACAAAGATCCCCTCTTGGGATTTGGCAGCAAACTTGGTCAAGTAAGACTTTCCATAGTTAAGTATATAGCATTTACAACCAAAGATCCTGAAATAGGATAGATTTGGTTTTCTGCCTTTCACAATCTCATAGGGGGTCTTATTGTGGCTCTTGGTGATAGTAGCCCTATTAATTACATGGCATGCAGTGTTTACTGCCTCAGCCCAGAAATATTCTGGGAGAGATGTGTCACTTAATTGGGTTCTACCAGCCTCAATCAAGGTCTATTCTTCCTTTCAGCAATGCCATTTTGCTGAGGTGTTCTTGGTGAAGAAAATTCCTGAAATATCCCAAACTCTTCACATAGCTTTGTCATGCTATCAGACTGGAATTCAGTACCATGGTCACTTCTTATTTTGACCACTATACTGTCTAACTCATTCTGAATTTGTTTGACAAAACTATAAAAGATACTAGGTGTTTCAGATTTCTGTCTAAGGAAGAACACCCAGGAAAACCTTGAGTAGTCATCTACAACCACAAATGTGTAGACCTTCCTACCTAGGCTGTGAACTGGCATAGGACCAAAGAGATCCATATGCAAGAGATATAAACACCTCACAGTATCTTTGTTTTCAATGCTATTAAAGGTGGATCTAGTCTGCTTGCCCTTTTGACAAGCTGAGCATATTCCATCTTTAATACACTTAACCTGAGGACCATTACTCACTAACTCTTTGCTAAAGAGTTGGCCAATTGTCCTGTAGTTAAGATGGGCTAGCCACTTGTGCCATTTGACACAATGAGAGACTTTCTCATCAGCTACAAGACACATTGGAGAAACATTGTTCTCACACATAATGTCTAGACAATAAACATTTCTTTTCCTATAACCTGTCAGAATGATCTCTTGATCATTTGATCTCCTGATATGACAACCATCTTTGACAAATGAGATGTCATATCCCAAATCACTCAGTTGACTTATACTAATGAGGTTGCGTTTCAAAACTTTAACATAAGCCACTTGAGTAATTGTTATAATGTTGCTAGAAATGTTACCAAAACCTTTGATGATTCATTTTTCAGAACCACCAAAGGTGACTTTAGGACCATCCTTGATTGGTGTGTAGTCCTTTAACAATCCCCTAGTTCCAGTCATGTGCCTGGAACATCCACTGTCCAAGTACCATATTGTGGTATGGCCACTTGGACTCACCTGCAAAACAGATTAGTTAACCTTAGAACCCAAAGAATTCTTGGGTCCTTGGTGCTAGTTAGTTTACCTCTTAACAAAACTACCTGTAGCTTTTCTAGCAGGCATATTGCTACTCACCTTGGCACTAGAATTGTGCCAACAGTCTATGACAAAGTGGCCTACCTTGCCACAGCACCAGCACTCAAATTTGTTGTACCTTTGCTTAGGTACAACCCTGGCTGTTTTGTCTACAACAGGCTTGTTGAGTACTGGGGCTTTGCCCTTAGACTTGGACTGAACAGTCCTAACAGGTTTTGTAAACACTAATCCAGTTTTACCCTTTTGATGTACAAATTCATCTATCATGGGTAGAACAGACTTTGGTTTATAAAATCTTGTAACTATGTCTCTCTCTTTCTGAAGACTAATCTCCAGATTTCTGATTTGATCATTCTTGAATGCTATAGTTCCCATCTGAATAACAGTTATGTTCTTCAGCCTGGCTATTTTATTTAGTTTTTGATCAATCAACTTATCAAAATCTGTTGCAGCAACTTTAAGACTGGCAATATCCTTAGCCTGACTCTTGGCCAAGGATTTGCTTTTCTTCAAAGCTTGCAACACTACTCTATATTCATCAATTAATTGATGAATGTCTCCTACAGATTCAGATCCACTCTCATCACTTGATGATGATGTATCTGAATCTGACTCAGTACTAGAAATTGAATCAGCAGAACAATTTAGTACCTGACTTGGTCCAGGCTGATCCTGGATTTTATCTCCTTCTGATAATGCCATCAGTCCTTGGCACTAATTGTCCTCTTGCTCATATATAGAGTTCATTAACTAGATCAACTCCTCTTCCCTTTCTTCAGCAAACATTCCAATGTAAGCTTCAGCTTCTGAATCTGATTCTAAGGATGACATATCAGACAGACTTTTGTCCTTCTTTGCAACAAAGGACCTTTCCTTCTTGCCCTTGATTTGAGTCTTCTTCTTATCAGTAGACTCTTTCCTCTTCTCAGGATAGTCAGCAACAACATGTCCTTGTTTGTTACAACAATAACAAACTATCTTTGAAGATGTAGTTCTACTTGACTTGGGCTTTCTCCTGTCATACTTTGATGACTTCTGTAAAGTGGATGGCTTAGACCTCCACTGTTTCTTCTTTAGGAACTTCTGAAAATGTCTTGTGAAAGCTGCAAAGTCATCATCACTCTCACTGCTTTCAGAATTCCTGCTTTCTGATTCATCTGACTCAGTCCCAACAACTTTTGGAGGAGGAGATGGAGACTTACTTTTATATTTCTTGGTGGCTTTTGTCTTGAATGCCACAGTTCTTTATTTATGTTCAACTCTGGTAGTTTTCTCCTCTTCTTTCCTTACCATTAGCTGCATTTCATAGGATAATAGCTTTCCAAACAATGTTGGAGGAGGAATGTCTGCTAACTTAGCCATTTCCCTTATGACACAAATCTTGGTGTCCCAGTCCTTTGTTAGGTACCTCAAGAACTTATCATTCAACTCATAGTTGCTGAATTCTCTTCCATAAGACATCAACTCATTGACAATCCTATAGAATATCTTGTACCATTCTGTTATACTATCAGACCTTCCTTGTCTGAAGCTCTCATATTCTTGATTTAACAAAGACTTCCTGTCCTGTGTAACTTCTTCTGAACCCTCCATGTACACTATCAGAGTATCCCACATCTCCTTTGATGTTTTACAGTGTATCAAGTTCTGAAATGTAGCATCATCTATGGCACTTACAATGATATTCTGAGCCCTTTTGTCCATTGTAGCTAGAATAATCTCATCTTTTGTCATTTCAGAAAAGTCCTTAGGTGTTTTCTGATTTGCATCTAGGACTGATACTTTCATTGGCACATATGGCCCTTCTTTAACTGTGATATAGATTCTAGGGTCAGAGGCCTCCATAAATAGTCTAACCCTTTCTTTCTAGATGCCAAAAATCTCCTTTCTACAAATTGGCAACTTCGTGGATCCAAGTTCTTTATGATTCTCTGTTGAACCCATTTTCTTGATTTTCTTGATTCTGCACTTGATTATATTGAATCTGCCAACAGGATCTACTCAGACAGTTATGTCCTTTTTGAGTAACCTCACTTTGATACCACTTGAAAGAAATTGTACCTAATGACCTAGAGGGGGGGGGGGGGGGGTGAATAGGTGACCTTAAGATTTTTTAAATTTTAGGCAGATTTAATCACAAATTTCACAGAACATAAAACAACAACCACAGAATCATACACACACACAGTACATACAGTTTTATAGTGGTTCCCCAAGGTTTGGGTACATTCACTTTCCCCCTTCGCCTATCTAGTAGTGTACTAGATTCGGCCAAACTCCTCCACTATTCCTCAGATCCTCAGATCTTACACTCAGAATCTCAACCAGGTTCCTACAGCTCAGAGTGATCCCACTCCAACAACTCAGGCTCAACAGCCCTACCACTCAGTCTTCTCAAAGACCTACACTCAGCCACAAGGCCTACACTCAAAGAAATGAATCTCCTACACTCAGGCACACAGGCCCTACCACTCAGCCTTTATAATTTCAGGCTTACAACTCAGATCCCTAAGGATCCTACAAGAAATTAAAAATACAATGTATATAACCTCAACTTAGAATAAGAGAGAAGAGTTGACAGGTTTATTGATGAGTTCTTGAAAGAACTCTGCTGAGATCAACCTTACTTGGCTTTCTTCAAAGCTTCTTGAATGTAGAACACAATAGGGTTGAGTCTCTCTACAGCTGATCTTCAATCACTGCTAACTAAAGAATCAGAACTAAGTCTGAAACTTTCTTCACAGCCAGGTTCCAACAGCTGTCTTCTTGGAAGGAGCTCTCTCTCTCCAACTACTTAGATCTTCTGATCACTTCAATTGATTGTTGTTAATCTGTCTTTAATCCTCTCTTTTTAATCATCATCTTCTGTTGACAGAATGAGCCTATATATAGGCCTTCTTCATGATGACCGGCTGATCCGGTTTCTAACAGTTTTCTAACAATTCTGACAGTTGCAGTAGACCGGCTAGAATGGCAGCTATCAAGTCATCTAGTGCTTCTTGAAATATCTGTAACTGTCTGAAAGTGTCGAGACAGTCTATCTTTAAGTGTCGACACTTATAGACTAAGTGTCGAGACAAGTAGACTAAGTGTCGACACTAGCTTTCATGGTGTCGACACAACTCCTTGTGTTGTAGAAATTTCTTCTCGACACTGCTTCTTCAACATGTGTCGACACTGATATTGTGTGTCGACACAAGTCCTTATTCTTTAGTACTTAGTTGAATTCTTGTAAGTGTCGACACAACTCCTTTGTGTCGACACATCTTCTTGTGTTGAACTTGTTCAGTATCGACACATCTTCTTGTGTTGATACTTCCTGAGTGTCGACACTTCTCCTTTGTGTTGACAGTTGTACTTAGAATTTGTTGAACTTTGCTGAGTGTCGACACAGCCTCCTAGTGTCGACACTTTCTTCATGTGTTGAGTCTTCTGCTGTGTGTCGACACATTCTTTATTATGTCGATACTTTCTTCATGTGTTGAGTCTTCTGCTGTGTGTCGACACATTCTTCATTATGTCGACACTTATACTTAGACTCTGTTGAAATTTGCTGAGTGTCGACACAGCCTCCAAGTGTCGACACTTTCTGATGTAGACAAAGTTCCTCTGGGTGTCGACATTGCTGTTAAGTGTCGACACTGCTTCACTGGACATTTCTTCATTGAGTGTCGACACAACCTGTATGTGTCGACACTTTCCTTCTGGTGTCGACTCTACATTCCTGGTGTCGACACAATTACTCCAAGTGTCGACACTACTTCTCTAGGTGTCGACACAAGTCTTCTTAAGTGTCGACACTTTCCTTCTGGGTGTCGACACATGGACTTAGAAACTTTTCAGCTTTCCCTGCAAATACTTATCCTGCACAACTAAACTCAAACCACATCAACTACATTTTGATGTATATCATTGAGTAGGGTGAGACTTCTTCAAATCAGGTACATTTATTCCAATGTACCCAACAAGTTAGTTTATCTTTTAACTTAGTGTTTTTAGAAACATATTTTCTTGATTGGTCAGTCTTTTCCTAAGTATTTTAATTTCTTTTTCAGAGTTAATTAGGTCAATACACATGGTTTTAAATTCAATTTTGAAACTATCAGAATTGTAATCAAATGATGATAGTACCTGATCAGCTTCTGATTATGAAGCCTCTTCATTATTAGATACTTCTTCATCATCTGATTGGCTGTTAGAGGCATTGATGGCCATGAGGCAGACTTCCTTGGCCTTTGCCTCTTCTTCCTCTTCACTGGAGCTGAAAGATGTGGATTCATCTTCTATGTCACTCCAGGTATCAGAAACAAAGCCCTTCTCCTTCCTTTTCTATTTTCTGGAGGAAGGCCTGCTGTATTGTTGTCTTCTGGAGTCCTTCTCTCTTTTTCTTTATTTCTTCCGATTCTCTGGACACTCTGAGATAAAGTGTACAAGTTTCCTGCACCCAAAACACACTACTTCGTTAGTAGGAGTTTTATCATACCTGGGCTCATCATCCTGCATTGATGATTTTCTCCTGAAGTCTTACCTTGTCATTTTGTAGAATCTCTTGGCAAGGAGACTCATTAGTTCTTCATTAACTATTGAAGCTTCAGTTTCTTCAGCAGCCTTGAATGCTATACTTTGCTCCTTTCTTGTTGGTGGAGGATTCCTTTGTTCAGCTGCTTCTCTGGACTTTATTAACTGCTCATAAGATTTGAGATTCCCCAATAGAGATTATGTGGAGATCTCATTTAAACTCCTGGCCTCCTTAATTGGCCAGATCCTTGAATCCCATGAGCTTGGGAAGCACATGAGGATTTTATCATTCACTTCAGTAAGGGTGATGTCCTTGTCTAGAGTCTCTAGCTCATTGATTATTGAGCTCAATCGGTTGTACATGTCAGCAACAGACTCTGACTCATCCTTCTTGAAATTCTCATACTGCGATATGAGGGTTGATCTTCTGTTTTTCCTCTCATCAGCAGAGCAAGCCATCTGGTTGAGAGAGTCCCAAATAGCCATGGTAGATGTGCATTCAGCCACCTTCTGGAAGATGTCATCAGACATAGTCTGAGCCAGAATATTCATGGCCTTTGCACCAGCAATCTTGGACTTCTTCTGTGCATCTGTCCACTCAGGTGGTGTAATAGCATGTGTGCTTGATGTTGATGTAGATGTAGATGGTTGAGGAGGACCTGTCAAGATAGAAATGTAGATGTCCACATCAATAGAATTCATATAAAGTTTAATTCTTGCCTTCCAGATGGCAAACTTATTCAAGTTGCACACTGGAGGTATGGTGCTTGCATAATCCTTATTCTGTGCCATGTTGTGAAAATAATTCTAAGAGAAATAAAAAATCAGATCTAAAAAGGATCTTTTGGTTCAAGGGTTAGCTTGTGCAACCAAAGGAACACCCCTCTAATACCAATTGATAGAGAGGGTTAGACCTGATATACTCTAGCGGGGGGGGGGGGGGGGGGTGAATAGAGTATCTTTAAAACTTTTTATTGTTAATAAAATCTACAGAGTAGAGCAGCTATTAGATACCAATATTTGCTGTAACTAAAAGAGCAACCTAAGATAAATCTAACACAGCCACAACAAAACTAAACTAACACAGGCACAACAAAAACTAACTACCACAGACACAACAAGAATAAAAAAGAAAGTGGGCAACCAGACAGCACAAGAACTTTTATAGTGGTTCCCTAACCTGGGTACATCCACTCTTCTACCACCCTAGTAGGAATCCACTAGCAGGTTTTGATCAGGTGACTGCCACCAATGAGCTTTTGATCAGGTGCTCAAAAACTAACCCAATTCTTTTGATTAAGAGACTTGCAACTAAGGAATAACTTTTGAAGGGAGTTAAAGAACCCTTTGTGCAGTGAGGGAGTGAGAGAGTTATGGTGTCTTCTCTTTCTCAAAAACAACTGAGAAGACTTGTGGATCTTTGATGTTATCAAACCTCCCCCTGAGTTATTGAGTTGTTCAGGAAGATTGGAGCTTTGCTTCAGGGTGTAGGCCTTCTATCTTCAGCCTTGACTAGAAAAATCTTGGAACTTCTTGACTGATAGAAATTTTGTTGTCCTTGAAGAATCCTGGAGTGAAGATTGAAGAAGACTGTAGATTTGGAATGAATGTTCTTCTTCTTCTTCACCAATGTCAAGGAGAAAACAAGTTTTTTTTTTTCTGTACAGAGAAGGATTAGAATCAGATTGCTGTTGATCTTCGTTGTAAGCCTGTATTCTCTTTCTGGTCTCGACTTGTCTATGTATCTTGTTGTTTTAACTGCCATAGAGAAATTCTTTTTTATATTTCTCTATATAATTTTCCTTTGAGTTTTGAATCCTCTGCATTGATTGCTGACGGCCGGGAGAATAGAATACGGCTTGATAGAATATCTGCATTTATTGGATTTCCCCAACTGTCCTATTAAAAAGCGGCAAGTAATAATCCTGATGAATACCATAATCAATGTTGCTTCTGATGGTAATATTCAGAGAATATTAAGCATTGATTATTCAGGAATTACGTCAATAGAAAAAGGACAAAAAAACAAAAATCCAAGTCTGGATCTGCACAGAATTTGTCGAGCAAAGAGCAGATTTCGTCGACCTGAGTCCAGAGTTCGTTGAGCTGAGAAATTGTGTTTGTCGACCAGATGATTATTGTTCGTTGACCTGAGATCCAAGATCGTCGACTTGAGAACAGCTAACTGTTTTCTGAAGGAACTTGCCAATTCTGTGCTCTAAGATCGGCGAGCTGATAATATAACTTCGTCGACTGGAGTTCAGAGAAATGATTCTGTACTTAGAATGTTACAGTTAAACTTCTAGAAATCTTCAACCTGAGCTCGAATATCGTCGAGCTCAACTCAGAGAATTGTCTCTGAGTTCGTTGAGCTGAGCACAACTTTCGTCGAGATGAGTTTGACGAACGTCGAACTCACTTTCCTGAAACTTGATTTTTCTCCAAGCCTGGAGTCTTCTGCAGTCTGTTGTTAGATGATCCATGCAATGTTGACTCTAAGGACATAGCCTAAACTATAGGACACAGACATGAACCTGGCTATACAATGTGGGTAAATTATCCTAGTTTAGTGCACCAACCCCAAATCCAACTAGGGATCCAATAGAGGTCATCGGTGGGGTCCACTTGGCTAAGGGAAGGTCAATTGACCCTAATTAGGCTAGTTTGACCAATTTAGGGTTAGGGTTGACTTAGGTCAACTTAACCACTTTGACTGCCCACAGTGGGTCTTTAGTGGCCCTATGGACAACCCAAGGTGTTAGGGGGTGTTATGGTAGGGTCATGGGATCAAGTTGTAGCCCTAAAGTCAAACCTTAGGTCTAAATGTTGAGGATGAGCTATAGGCAAACCAAGGTGATTGATTTTTTTCACCTTGGGCATTGCCCACTTGGTTTAGAGCTTCTGATGGTTTTGTCATGAGCTAGTCATGACAAAACAAAATTCTAGGGGTCTAGTTGTTTGAGGGAAGTTACATGACATGACCACTGAGGCAGACAACTTTGAGGAGGGGGTGGAAGAGTCACCAGAGGTGCAAAGTTTTGGATGTTTCATCCAACAATGATCCACGAGATGCCCAGTGCAGCCACAGTGAGCGCAGAGGAAGCGGGAAGGGCTACACCCACTGAATTAGTGGTTGCGGCTACCAGAGCCACTCCATTAAGTCTGGTGAGCATAGTTATCCGGAGCAGAAGGAGAGGACAAAAGAGGACGCTGAAGTAGAGAGGTAACTGCGATAATGCATGCAGCAGTAGAATCCAAGGTTGGAGAGTTCGCCTCACCCAAGATTTGCTGGCGGACCATGTCATAGGACTCAGGAAGTCGCAAAAGATATCACACAACAAAAAGTTCTTGGAAGTGCTTGTGCCGTTCGGCCAAATACGCAGGGAAAGGGCAATTTTGAAGAATCTCAGCCCCTATAGCCTGATCCAGTTGATAAGCAGTAGCAGGAGGCATGGAAGGATGGACAAAGATGTCCGCATACAAAGTATAGATGCGGGACGTCTGAGCCCCCTTCGAGTACAGAGCAGCAAGATGAAGCCAGGACTTCTTGACCGTCTCATCATGACGGATGAATGAAATACATTAATCTGAAAGGCTGTTAGCTAGCCAAGTGCGCACAAGCACATCGCTAGCGTCCCAGTCGCCAAACTCAGCGGAAGTGGGGAGGAGGAGGGTCATCAGTGAGATGGTGGTATTTGTGTTGTGTGCGAAGAAGGAAGGTGAAGGAGACACTCCAATACAGGTTATTGGATCCGAGGAGTTTGGAGACAGTGCCAAGATTCTCAGAAGTATTAAGAGGAGGAGGCGGATTGGCCACAGGAGTAGTGATGGTGGTAGAGGTACCAGAAAGTGCGATGGAAGAGAAGCCGCGTGGGTAGATAAAAGCTGAGCGAATAGCAAACCGCAGAGACTGCGCGAACTAGAAGAGAAGAACAAGAAGAGACTGCGATGGACAAGAGAAGAAACCACAACAGACACAAGATGAGGATCTGCAGTGGTCACGATGTCAACACACCGGCGGCAAGGAAGGCCACGACCAAGAAGCAGAATAAAGCAGAGGGAAAGAAGATGTGCGGGTAGAGAGAAGTCTGCGGAGACAGGAGACAGAGAAACCGTGAAAATAGGTCGCAGATAGAAATAAAGACGGAGCGAGAAGAGAGGCCACGCACTCAAAGGGCAGTGACAAAGCAGAGAAGAGAAGAGAGGCCGCGCAAACACATTATAAGAAGAAGGGCAAACCGCGTGGTTAGAAGAAGGCACCGAATCAGGAGGAAAAGATCGAGTCCTCTGATACCATGTACGAACAGACAAGCAGAAACCGGAAATTGGAATAACATAAATTTTTATTATCCAAAAAGGTGTATATTACAAAGGTATAGCCTCCCTTTTATAGAATGGAGGAGATGAGAAAGATTACAATTAAGCAATGTGGGACTAAATAATTACAGGTATAAGCAGTTTAACAAAAAAACAAAACGAATAGGCCACGCGGTTAGACAAATAGGCTAACCACCCGACAACCACCAGAAGGAGAGAACAAATCACCATGGGAGGCCACCAGACCGCCCGGTCTCGAAGTTGCCTGAGACAAACCGTCAGATCGCCCGGACACCAACATCAACAGTCTGGCTTCCAAACTGCTGGAGAGAAACCGACAGACCGCATGATCTCTAATACACTAGAGTCAAACCACCAGACCACCCGGTCTTCATACAGCAACAATGCTCAGAAGTTTGTTAATTCCGGATGTTTTGCCTATTTTGTTTCGTTGTTAGCGACCAGTGGTAGTTTACCGCGTGCAGAGGAGATTACTATAGTGCGCAAGTTTCCTGATGTTTTTCCTGATTATCTTCCCGGTCTTCCGCCTGAGAGAGACATGGAGTTCGTCATAGATTTGGAGCCGGGTACCCATCCTATTGCTAAGGCGCAGTATCGTATGACCCTGCCCGAGCTGGAGGAGCTACGTACCCAGTTGGATGAGTTGCTGTAGAATGGATTTATTAGACCAAATTCTTAACCATATGGGTGCTCCAATACTATTTGTGAAGAAAAAAGATTGATCGATGAGGCTGTGCATTGATTATAGAGAATTGAATAAAGTAACCATCAAGAATAGGAATCCCTTGCCGAGGATAGATGACCTGTTTGATCAGTTACGTGGTAGCACTGTGTTTTCAAAGATTGACCTTCGTTCAGGCTACCACCAGTTGAGGATTCGTGAGACAGATATTCCACGACTACTTTTCATTCACGACATGGACATTTTGAGTTCTTGGTGATGTCTTTTGGATTGACTAATGCACCCTCTATCATTATGGATATGATGAACAGAGTGTTTAAGGATTTCCTGAACCATTTTGTGGTCGTGCTTATAGATGAATTTCTAGTATACTCCCACAGTGCTGAAGAGCATGCCCAACACTTGCGTTTAGTTTTGTCTACCTTGAGGGAGCATAAGTTGTATGCCAAGCTAAGCAAGTGTGAATTTTGGCTTCCTAATGTTTCTTTTTTGGGTCATGTAGTTAACAAGGATGGAATTTCAGTAGACCCCAAGAAGATAGTTACTGTAATGGATTGGAATAGACCTGCCACACCCAAAGAGATAAGAAGTTTTCTAGGGTTGGCAGGATATTATAAGATATTTGTGGAAGGTTTCTCTTCATTTTCTACACCACTGACGAAGCTTACGCAAAAGAACACAGCTTTTATGTGGAGCGATAAGTGCAAGGAAGCTTTTTTAGAATTGAAGAGGAGATTGTGCACTGCTCTGGTGTTAGCCTTTCCTACAGAAGGAATAAAGTATGTTGTGTATGTGGACACATCGCATGTTGGACTTGGGTGCATGTTAATGCAAGAGGCAAAGTTAATGTGTACGGGTCGCGACAGTTAAAGACTCATGAAAGGAATTACCCTACGCATGATCTAGAATTTGCAGCTGTGATCTATGCTCTAAAGTTATGGAGACATTTGTTATATGATACTCTGTGCAAGATTTATACTGATCGTAAGAGCTTGAAGTATGTCTTCACTCAAAAGGAATTGAATTTGCTCCAGCGGAAATGGTTTGAATATGTTGCAGACTATGATGTGGAGATTCAATACCATCAGGGCAAAGCTAATATGGTAGCTGATGCCCTGCGTAGGAAGTCAGCGAAAATTTTCAACCTTTCTGTGGGTTCGCTGGTGGAGGAATTTCTTTTGATGGATATATCGGCGGGGAGTAGCGACTCACCCAGCAGTTTGGAAGTAATAGAGCCTTCATGGATTTCACTTACGAGGTTCCATCAAAGGGATGATCCTAATTTGCTGCACCTTTATAATAGAACTGCGAAAGGGGAATTACCAGACTTTTTAATTGATGACGCGGGCACCTTGAAGTAGCGCGATAGATTTTGCATTCCCGTAGTTTAGGATATTCGAGTTAAGTTATGTAGAGAGGTGCATGGTTCTAGTGTTTCCTACCATCCCGATTCTACTAAAATGTATAAGGATCTGAAGCAGATCGTTTGGTGGTATGGTATGAAGGGTGATATAGCTAAGTTCATCTCAGAATGTTTTACTTGCAAGCGAGTTAAGGCCGACCAACGAAGGCCCGGAGGCAAGTTGACGCCCTTAGAAATTTTGAGTTGGAAGTGAGAGAGTATTTCAATGGATTTTATTACTGGATTGCCCAGATCTCCCCGAGGATACGATTCAGTTTGGGTTATAGTGGACAAATTGACGAAGGGTGCTCACTTCATGTCGTTCAAGATCGACTACTACATGAAGAAAATAGTTGTGTTATATTTGGATGAGGTCATCAAGTTACATGGAGTGCATGTTAGTATTGTATCAGATCAAGACTCCAGGTTTACATCTCGCTTTTGGAAGAGTTTACAGGAGGGGTTGGGTAACAATTCGAGGTATTCCATCGCCTACCATCCGCAGACAAATGGTCAGACGGAGAGAGTAAATCAGATCATGAAGGATATGATCAGATGTTATATTTTGGACCATGGAGGAGTGTGGGATGAGCATTTGAGATTGATGGAATTTGCATACAATAACAACTTTCAAGGGAGTTTGTAGATGGCCTCGTTTGAGGCTTTGTATGCGAGAAGTTGTAGGACTCCCTTGTTTTGGGCCGAGGTTGGTGAGAGACCATTGTTGGGCCCTGAAGCGTTAGAAGAGATTGATATTTTTGTTAAGCATATTCGAGAGAAGCTTCAGATAGCTCAAGAGTGTTATGAAAAGAACGCCAATCGGTGTAGGAATGATTTGGAGTTTGATGTTGGGGACATGGTGTTTCTTAAGGTTTCTCCGATGTCCGGTGTTAAGAGGTTTGGTGACCCTAGGTATGTGGGACCTTTCAAAGTTGTTGAGAAGATTGGTGTATCAGCCCATAGACTTGATTTGGAAGCAAAGTTTTTCTGATGTGCATGATGTTTTCCACGTGAGCCAGTTGCTGAAGTGTGTGATGAACGACAGGCAGATTATTGAAGTTGTGCCGCAGTTGGAGCCTAATCTTTCATATGTGGAAGTTCTTGTTCGTCTTTTGGATACTCAAGATAGGGTATTGAGAAAGAAGACAATACCCATGGTTAAAGTTTTGTGAAGGAACCAAGACATGGAGAGCGAGACTTGGGAGTTAGAGTCAGCTATGAGGGAGGCTCAACCTCATCTGTTCTCCTAGTTTTGTTTGGTATGTATTTCTATTCGATAACCCTTGGTTATTTCTTTCTTTTATAGAAGATGTTTTTGGGCGTAAAGTTTCGGGACAAAATTTTCTTTTATGAGGAGTAGCTGTAACTCCCCTGATTTTTTGGTATTCATGTTAATTATTTTATTGGCGTGTTTATGACGACATGGTGTTACATTGACGCATATTTAGCAAGTGTTGTGGTTAGAGCGTGGTCTTGCTCAGTAGGTTTTTTTAATATGGCTGGGTTTTAACCTGTTTGCAAGATTCCTTTGCGTGCCGAGTCTATTTTGGTGACTCGGTGGAGCCTTTTTGGGAATGTTTGTGTTTTGGCTTCGGGAGGTGTTTGTCCGAGTTTGGTTTGTCAGATTTTGTTTTCTACTTTGCCGTTGGATTTGTAGCATTGGTATTTAGCTACGGTGCGATTTTGTAAAATTCCAAGTTGATATGGATTTCGGGTCTTTTGGCAATACTTTAATTAATTAATAATATATATTATAATTATGAATATAAATAGGAAATTGGTCAAAATAAAAACCCTACCTTTACTATTCATCTTCTTCCTAAACCTGATGATGGTTTTTCGTGAAAGAGGAGTGAGCGACGGACGGTGCGTGCGTTCGGCCCACGATAGGGAGAGCTCCGGTCGTCTGTTTCGACGAAGGAGTCGTGATTCAGAAAGCTCTCGCCAAGAGTTATGCGATCGTGGCATGTTTTCCCAATTTTCCCGATTTTAGACATTAGGGTTAGCGATTTTGACCTCTTTTCTCCTCCAAAAGTTTCAGGTACCGTTGCTCGGTCCTTTTCACGACCGATCCTTGTCGCGGTGCGAGCGGGCGGAGACTTTTTTTTACGAAGTTTCAGGGCAAGTGGATTTCCTCCCTTGCATGTCTATTTTCATCTGCTGTTTTTCCTTCTTTCCTTTGCTCTTCCACCTCCTTTAGAGGGTAGGAGTAGTGTAAGTTAAATCATGAAAGAACCCCTAGGTTAGGGCAAGATTTCGGCCAAGCTAAGGAGGCTAGGGTTAGTGGTTTAAGAAATTTTCGGTGTGTATCAGCATGTTGAAATCGTCGAGTTTCGGGCAAGTAAGTTTGAATGAGTTTTGTAGCCGAATTCGTTGTATATCATAGGTAAATTTGTCGGATAATGTGATGTTTAGTCTAAGGCAGATAAGGCGTATATCATAAGGAAAATTCGTCGGGTAAGGTGAAGTTTAGTTTAAGGAAGATTCGACGTATATCGTAAGGAAAATTTGTCCAGTAAGGTGAAGTTTAGTCTAAGGCAGATTCAGCGTGTATTGTAAGGTAGAATCCATCAAATATCATAGATTAGCCCAAGTAGAGTTCGACGAGTATCATCAGTAAATCGTCGAATATCCCGAGTTAGCTAAGGAAATTTTGGCGTGTATCAGTGGAAATCGTCGAGTATCGTTAGTCCTTCTCGCCGAGTATAGTAGAATTCATCGAGTATCGTCATACAATTCATCGGGTATCATTGTAATTCATCGAGTATCATTGTAGTTCGTTGGGTATACTCGCCGAATTTGGTCAGGACTTGGTATATTTTTGCCGTTTTGAAAGTGAGGGATAGATACAGTTTACTCTAGAGGGGGGGGGGGGTGAATAGAGTACATAAAAAAAATTTTGTTTAGATTTATTACGTAATTAAAATATAGGTACTTATATGAAAAAGGTAAAAGCAAGAAATTATCACGGCACAATACACAAAGAAAACACAAGGCAATCCAGACGACATAAGAAGTTTATAGTGGTTCCCCAAATCTGGGTACATCCACTCTTCTACCACCCTGGTAGGAATCCACTTAGATTTTTGATTAGGTGCCCTATCACCACAAGATCTGCTTCAGGTAGATCTAGAAACCCTTCAGGCTTTTGATCAGGTGCCTAAAAATCAATAGGTTTTTGATCAGGTGCCCTATCACCAAGGAGTTTACTTTCGAAGGGAGTAAGAACCCTGTACACGAGAGGTTAAAGAAAAATAGATGGCAGTCTTCTCTTTCTCAAAACACAATGAGAAGACTATGTGGATTTGATGATGCCAAAGCTCCCCCTGAGATATTGAGTAGTTTCAGGAAGATGGAAGCTTTGTCTAGGGTGTAGGTCTTCAGATTGATGTTGATTCTAGCTCTCTATAGATTGTTGAAGCCTGATGAAGGAAGAAGACTAGAGAGATTTTTGTGTTCAGCAAGTTCTTCTTCTTCCTTATTTTTGGCAAAGCAAGAAGCCTTGAGAGCAAAAGGATTGAATTTCTGATTGACTGTCTGTGATTCTTGTTGTCTCTATCTTTTTTAAGTTCTCTGTATATTTTTGGAATGACTAACGACCTGAATTTGAATTCCCAGACAGTACTTAATTCTCTGCAAAACTTTTGGACCCCAAACAGGTAGAATGCCTGACAATCATAAATGCACTTCCATAACTGTCTTGATAAAATATTCTGTGAATACCATAATTAATGCTTTATGAGATACGGCTATCAGCATTGAGAATGTCAGCATTAATTATCAGAATATATTTGCCTTAAAATGATTTATCATAACCAAAATAAGTACTTCTGACCGAACTGAGAGAACTGATAACTTGAGGCAGACAAAAATCGTAGAGCTTGGCTCAAAGATCGTCGAACTGGGTTAAGAGATCGTCGACCTGTGAGCAACTATCGTAGATCTGAGATAACTGCTGAGAAGAACAAGATCGTCGACCGGAGATCGTAGATCGTCGAGCTCAGTTCAGAGTAGAAGACTCTGAGATCGTCGATGGGAGATCCACGATCGTCGAGCTGAGAATGGAATTCATCGAGCTGAGAATTTGACTTATCCTTCTGAAACAGCTTCTGTGAACTTTGTCGACAGATGATTCTGGGTGTCGACACAAGTCCTTCTGGTGTCGACTGATACTGTCGACTAATAATCTGTGAACTGTGTCGACACAAATCCTTCTTGTGTTGACTGAGCAAGTGTCGACTAATATTATCTGTGTCGACTGATAGTCTGTGTGTCGACACAAATCTTCTGGGTGTCGACACATCCTTTCTGTGTGTCGACATAATCTTTCTGTGTGTCGAAACAATTTCTGCTACTGGTGTCGACACAGCTTATTCAAAGTGTCGACACAATTTCTGCTATTGGTGTCGACACAGCTTATTCAAAGTGTCGACACAAGTTCTGCTATTGGTGTCGACTGATGTTGTCTGTGTCGACACAACTGATTTTGGTGTCGACTGATATTGTCTGTGTCGACACAACTTCTTGAGTCGCTGACAGGCTATTGTAGGCTGATCCATGTGATGTTGACTCTTGACCTAGACTAAGGAAATAAACCTATGACCCTGACTATACATTTTGGGTCAGTCTAAGCAAACCTAATAGTGATCCTTACCCAAATCAGAACTAGGGTTCTAACAATCTCCCCCTATTTGGGTGAGGACACTATTTACATAAACAAAGAAAATACAAAGCAATTAAATAAAAAAAACTTGATGTTGTTGTTGATGCTATTGTTGATCCTTGCCCAAACCTGTGTCATTACAATCTGTTTCATCATAATCTGCTTCTGCTGTTTCTGGAATTGCTGCTACTGCTGGAACTGCAGCATCTTCATTGGACATCTCTATATCTGCACAACATTTCTAAAACACGTTTTCTTCCTGTGCTGCTGGAGGAGACTGAGCTTGAAGGTCTGCTGAGGTTGAACCTGCTACATCTTCATTGGACACCTCCCCCTGCCTGGTTTCAGTGAAAATTGGAAGCAGGACCCTAGATGAAGTAGGGACAGAGGAAGCAGAAAGGGAAGCAGATAGAGAAGCAAAAAGAGAGTAGTCATTTGTTGAGGAAGTGTAATCCCATTCTTTGATATCAGCAACAGATAGTTTGATCTGTGTAGACATGAACTTCTTCATACCCTGATCATCACATAGCTGTAACATTTCTTGAAAAATAAGACCACAGTGACTGATACCAATTGAAAGATCAAGCTCATAACCAACTGTTTCAACTGCTTTGATACCAATTGAAGGATAGGATCACAGTGACTGATTGATTCGAAGTTGACGTGGAAACTAGTGTCGAACTTCATCGTTGAAAGAGCCGCCGTAGAAATAGCCATGGAAGATCTGTAGACTCAAGAGAGAAGAGATCAAGGGCAAAGAGAAAATGAAAATGCGGGACAGAGATCGAAGAGAAACCTACATATATGTTTTTGGAATAGAAAAGATGATCTCTGTTCGACGATAAAAACAAAAACATCGATCTTAGGTCAAAGATTAGTTTATAAACAAACAATATCTTTGGTCTCTGATCTCAGTCGAAAATTGATAGTCGAGCATAGCTTGACGATCAATTAACTGAAGCAAAGTCGTCGATCTCTGGTCGATGATTTTTGTCTTCACACAGAGCTGTCATCAACCGTAGTTCGACGATTTAGCTCAAGAGCTGTTCGAAGATCGTTGATCTTCATTCGACGATTTAGGAACATATCCAAAAATAGAAGACAAAAATTAAATTAATCCTTCCCATTGATCATTCCAAGCTGATTCAGGAAGAACATGTGCTTCTTTTCATCAAGGGGTTTGGTGAAAATATCTGCTCTTTGAAAATCACTGGAGATAAAGTCTAGATTAATTTTCTTTTTGTCTACATTATATCTAATGAAATGATGTCTTATATCTATATGCTTTGTTTTAGAATGATGCACTGGATTATGTGCTATAGATATAGCACTAGTATTATCACAGAAGATGGTTGAATTATTTAGATTGAAACCATAATCTAAGAGTTGGTTTTGTATCCACAAAATCTGTGAACAGCAACTGGCAGCAGCCATATATTCAGCTTCAGAGTAGATGTTGATACAGAGGTTTGCTTCTTGCAAAACCAGGACACAGTCTATCACCCAAGAACTGGCAAGTTCCTGAAGTGCTATTTATGTCCACTCTGCATCCAGCATAGTCAGCATATGAAAATCCAGTCAACTCAAATGCTGACTCTATGGGATACTAGACTCCTAGATTAGGACAACCCTTTATATATCTTAAAATCCTTTTTATGAAAATAAGATGAGATTCTTTAGGGTTCACCTGGAACCTAGCACATAAACATGTAGCAAACATGATATCTGGTCTGCTTGTTTGTAAGATATAGTAGGGATCCAACAATGGCCCTATACCTGGTCTGATCAACAGGTTTTCCATGTTCATCAGTGTCTAATACAGCATTGACAGCCATGGGAGTCTTCATAGGAGATGCATCAGCCATCCCAAACTTCTTAATAAGCTCATTATCATATTTAGATTGGGAAATAAAGATACCATCAGGTGATTGTTTCACTTGGAGACCAAGGAAATAAGATAACTCTCCCATGCTGCTCATCTTAAATTTAGAATGCATTAGATTAGAAAATCTCTTACACAATTTGGGATCAGTAGAACCAAATATAATATCAACTACATATATTTGTACTAATAAGATTTTTTCATGATGCAATTTTGTAAAAAGGGCTTTATCTACCATGTCTCTAGAAAAACCATGCCCTAAGAGAAAGCTGGCTAAGGTCTCATACCAAGCTCTTGGAGCTTACTTTAAACCATAGAGAGCCTTATGCTGTTTAAAAACATGAGAGGGGGAAGTTGGAGAAACAAAACCTGGAGGTTGCTCTACATAAACCTCTTCTTGTAGTACTCCATTTAGAAAAGCACTTTTGACGTTCATCTGATAGACTGTGAACTTTTTGAAAGCAGCATAAGCCAGAAAAATCCTTATAGCTTCTAGCCTAGCAACTGGAGCAAAGGTCTGATCATAGTCAATTCCTTCCTCTTGCCTATATCCTTGAGCAACAAGCCTCGCCTTGTTCCTCACAATCACACCTTGGGCATCAAGCTTATTCCTAAAAACCCACTTATTTCCAATTACTAGATAGCCTTTAGGCCTTGGAACTAAGTCACAAACTCTACATCTTTCAAATTGATTTAGTTACTCTTACATTGCAATGATCCAATGGGCATCTTGCTCAGCATCAGTTATGGATTGAGGTTCAATTTGAGAGAGAAAACAGGCATGCATCACATCATGGTTGAGTTGATGCCTTGTCTGTACACCTGCTGATATGTCTCCAATTACTTGGGATCTAGGGTGATCCCTAAGTGTGACAAAATCAGATGGTGGAGTTGGTTCAGCAACAACAATTGGAGTGAATTCCTCTTGTGGAATTACTTCTGTTGTTGGAGGAAGTTCAGTTTATTCCATAGAGTCTTCTTTAGTGTCTTCATTTGCTTGTGGTGAGGGATGAGATATCACGTTCTGGGTGAGATTTAAGTCATCCAGCTTTTTACATAGACTTGGTACCTGTAGATGATCACTGGTAGAAGCTTCCTTCTCCTTGTAAAACATATTAGCTTCATCAAATGTAACATGTATTGACTCTTTAATTTTCAAGAGATGATTTATTGAGAACCATATATGCCTTGCTAACTTGGGAATATCCTATAAAGATTCCCATTGTAGCTTTGGCTTCAAACTTTCTAAGATAATCTTTGTTATTATTATGTATATAACTGACACAACCAAAAATTCTAAAGTAGTCTATTTTAGGTTTCTTCCCTTTGAGTAATTCATATGGAGTCTTGACTTTAAGTTTGTGTATCAAACTTCTATTCAGGACATAATTTGTTGTGCTTACAGCTTCTGCCCAGTAGGATAGAGGCATGTGAGCATCAGCAAGCAATGTGCCTGAAGTTTCAATGAGTGTTCTATTTTTCATTTCAACTACCCCATTTTGTTGAGGAGTTCTGGGAGCAGAGAAGCAGTGCATGATACCATCCTTCTCACAGAATTCTTGCATAGGAAGAGATTCAAACTCAGTGTCATGATCACCTCTAATCAATGCAACTGAAGTAGAGTACTCAATCTTTATGCATTTTAGAAAGTTTGTAAGAACTTTGAAATTATCAGACTTGTTTCTCAAAAAGAAAACCCAAGAGAACCTAAAGAAGTCATCTACAATAACTAAAGTATAGGACTTCCCTCCCAGGCTTTGTACAATAATTGGTCCAGAAAGGTCCAAATGAAGCAGATACAAAATCCTAGGTGAATCACTCTTATTAACTGATTTAAAACTATATTTAGTTTGCTTTCCTTCTTGACAAGCCTTGCAAAGGCTTTCCTTCTTGTAGGGGCAAGAGGGCAATCCTCTAACAAGGTTGTCCCTAGATAACCTAGTAATGTTTCTAAGATTTACATGTCCTAGCCTCTTATGCCACAAAGTATTATTATTGTTAACCTGGTTAAACAAACAGATTTCTGAACAAGCAGAATTAAAATCAACTAATTAGATATTGCCTAACCTAATACCTGATAATACAGTAATGCTGTTGAGAGAAATATTGCATTTAGATTCAGTAAAACATACCTCATAACCTGCATCACATAACTGTCCTATGGATATCAAGTTATGTTTCAGCCCACTTATATATGCCACTTTCCTGAAAGTGACAGCTCCGAGAGTAAATTATCCATATCCTTCTGTCTGACCAAAGCTACAGTCTCCAAATATAACCTTTGGACCTAGCTTTTCCTTATAGTTACTTAGATTGGCCTTATTTCTTGTCATGTGCTTAGAACACCCACTATCCAAATACCACTTATCCTGTATGGTAGGATAGGTCTTTATCTGCAAGGAAAAAAAAGCTAATTGTTTTTACCCAGGTAATCTTGGGTCCTTGTAGATTTACATAACTGTAACTGGAAATGTAAGAATATTCAGGTTGATTCTTGTAACCTTTAGGATGATATATTCTTGGTGGTATTATCCATTGATTAAAGGGATTGAAAGATTTAGAGTTAGAATTCTTATTGAAATTTCTGCTGAAATTGTAGTTTTGATGAAACTGTTTTGAGTTCGGTGATTTTAGTTGAGATCGTCGATCTGCGTTCGACGACCACCATTGACGTCGTCAATCTTGGTTCTCAGAATAATAGTTTCTATTATCTTGGTTCCACGATCGTCGATCTCTATTCGACGATATATAATGATATCGCCGATCCCCATTTGCAGTGTGTTTAGGCTCAAGCTCTGGGTTCTGAGATCGTCGATCGTCGTTCGACGCATAATGCTGATATCGTCGATCTCGGTTCGATGATTTTTGTTCAGACTAAGCTTTTTGTTTTTCTTTATTTATCTTAACTTGTTGTAAAACTTTGTTAACTATTTTAATTTGTTCTGTATTCTTCTTACCTTTATCTAAAATAAACTTTATAGGTTGTGAAAGGTGGTTTTTCTTAATAATTGGTGGTTCACTGGATGATGCACCTAATCCAAAATTACTTCTATTAAGTCTAGCATTAAGTGTGCTTGTAATTTCTACTAGCTGTTTGCTTCTTCCATTCAGTGATTCCTCTAGCTGTTTTGCTTTACTTAATTCAACTTTCAGAAAAGTGATTTGTTCACTATACAAGTCTATTTCATTTTTTAATTTTATGTTTTCTGATACTAAGCTATCATAATTAAATTGTTTATCTCTGAGAAGTTTGATTTCCTTCTCAGATCTAATCAGATCACTACACATAGATTTAAAGTCATTTTTAAAATCTTTAGAGGCAAATTCGAATTCTTCCAATACCTGATCACAATCTGAACATTCTTCATATTCTTCTTCTTCTAAGACATGCCCTGAAGCATTGATGGCCATTAAGCAGATTTCTTTGGCCCTTGCTTCCTTTTCATCTTCACTAGAGCTGGAGGAAGATGATTCTTCAGTGTCACTCCATGTTTCTACAACAAACCCTCTCTCCTTCTTCTTGTTCTTGTAGGAGGATGGTTTGCTGGAGTGCTTCTTGAAGTCTTTCTCCTTTCTCCTTTCCTTATGCTTGTTTTATGGACATTCTGGAAGAATATGTCCAGGTTTCCTGCATCCAAAACAGATAATCTCTTTAGAAGGGGTTCTTTCATACCTTGGTTTAACATCACTCCTTGATGATTTCCTTCTGAATTCTTTTCTCCCCATCTGGAAGAATCTATTTGCAAAGAGACTCATCAATTCTTCATTTGATGGAGAAGTTTTTAATTCTTTTGAAGCTTTGAAAGCTATATTCTGCTCCTTCCTAGTTGGTTTAGCAGTCTTTTGTTGCTCAGCTTCTCTTATTTTCAGCAGCTGTTCATAGGATTTCAGCTTTCCTAAGACTGATTTTGTAGTCATCTCATGTGTGTTTCTGGTCTCTTTGATAGGCCAGATTCTAGAGTCCCATGAGCTGGGGAAGCACATGAGAATCTTGTCATTTATTTCTGTGATTGAGATGTCTTTGTCAAGAGTTTTTCGCTCATTAACAATGAGACTGAGTCTATTGTACATCTCAAAAACTTGCTCAGTTTCTTCCTTTTTAAAATTCTCATACTGGGAGATGAGATGAGCTTTCCTGTCCTTCCTTTCATCTGCTGATCCTGCAACCATCTGGTTTAAGGAATTCCATATGGCCTTAGCTGACTCACAGTCAGCTACTTTCTGAAATATATCATAAGACATTGTTTGTGCCAGTATGTTCATGGCTCTTACATCATCAATCTTTGCTTTCTTGTATGCATCATTATAATCTGGAGGAGATACTGCAGTCATGTTTGTGGAAGTACTTGCAGGGGTAGCTGGTGGTGGAGGTAGTCCTGTTAAGATAGAAGCAAAAATATCTTCATCAATAGAATTTATATAAAGCCTGATTCTTGCTATCCAGATTCCAAACTTTTGCAAGTTGCAAACTGGAGGTCTGGTGCTTGCAAATTCATTGTACTGTGCCATGGTATAATAAAGAATAGAGTAAACAGATATCTATTAGAGATCTTAGGTTCAGGTGTTAGCCTGTACAACCTCAAAAACACACCCTCTGATACCAATTGAAAGTGAGGGATAGATACAGTTTACTCTAGAGGGGGGGGGGGTGAATAGAGTATATAAAAAAAATTTTGTTTAGATTTATTGCGAAATTAAAATATAGGTACTTATATGAAAAAGGTAAAAGCAAGAAACTATCACAACACAATACACAAAGAAAACACAAGGCAATCCAGACAACACAAGAAGTTTATAGTGGTTCCCCAAATCTAGGTACATCCACTCTTCTACCACCCTGGTAGAAATCCACTTAGGTTTTTGATCAGGTGCCCTATCACCACAAGATCTGCTTCAGGTAGATATAGAAACCCTTCAGGCTTTTGATCAGGTGCCTAAAAACCAATAGGTTTTTGATCAGGTGCCCTATCACCAAGGAGTTTACTTTTGAAGGGAGTAAAAACCCTATACACGAGAGGTTAAAGAAAAATAGATGGCAGGCTTCTCTTTCTCAAAACACAATGAGAAGACTATGTGGATTTGATGATGCCAAAGCTCCCCCTGAGATATTGAGTAGTTTCAGGAAGATGGAAGCTTTGTCCAGGGTGTAGGTCTTCAGATTGATGTTGATTCTAGCTCTCTGTAAAATGTTGAAGCCTGATGAAGGAAGAAGACTAGAGAGATTTTTGTGTTCAGCAAGTTCTTCTTCTTCCTTGTTTTTGGCAAAGCAAGAAACCTTGAGAGAAAAAGGATTGAATTTCTGACTGACTGTCTGTGATTCTTGTTGTCTCTATCTTTTTTAAGTTCTCTGTACATTTTTGGAATGACTAACGGCCTGAATTTGAATTCCCAGACAGTACTTAATTCTCTGCAAGAATTTTGGAGCCCAAATGGGTAGAATGGCTGGCAATCATAAATGCCCTTCCATAACTGTCTTGACAAAATATTCTGTGAATACCATAATTAATGCTTTATGAGATACGACTATCAGCCTTGAGAATATCAGCATTAATTATCAGAATATATTTGCCTTAAAATGATTTATCATAACCAAAATAAGTACTTTTGACTGAATTGAGAGAACTGATAACTGGAGGCAGACAAAAAAAGTAGATCTTGGCTCAGAGATCTTCAAACTGGGTTAAGAGATCGTCGACCTGTGAGCAACTATCGTAGATCTGAGATTACTGCTGAGAAGAATAAGATCATCGACCTGAGATCATAGATCGTCGAGCTCAGTTCAGAGTAGAAGACTCTGAGATCGTCGATGGGAGATCCACGATCGTCGAGCTGAGAATGGAATTCGTCGAGCTGAGAATTTGACTTATCCTTCTGAAACAACTTCTGTGAACTGTGTCGACAGATGGTTCTGGGTGTCGACACAAGTCCTTCTGGTGTCAACTGATACTGTCGACTAATAATCTGTGAACTGTGTCGACACAAATCCTTCCTGTGTTGACTGAGCAAGTGTTGACTAATATTATCTGTATCGACTGATAGTCTGTGTGTCGACACAAATCTTCTGGGTGTCGATACAGCCTTTCTGTGTGTCGACACAATCTTTCTGTGTGTCGACACAATTTTTGCTACTGGTGTCGACACAGCTTATTAAAAGTGATGACACAATTTCTGCTATTGGTGTCGACACAGCTTATTCAAAGTGTCGACACAATTTCTGCTATTGGTGTCGACTGATGTTGTCTGTGTCGACACAACTGATTTTGGTGTCGATTGATATTATCTGTGTCGACACAACTGCTTGAGTCTCTGACAGGCTGTTGTAGGCTGCTCCATGTGATGTTGACTCTTGGCCTAGACTAAGGAAATAAACCTATGACCCTGACTATACATTTTGGGTCAGTCTAAGCAAACCTAATAGTGATCCTTACACAAATCAGAACTAGGGTTCCAACATGTTATGTGTCTGATTCGTCAAGTTTGGGCCTTAGGGTATATTTTGGGGTATTTTCGTCTCATTTTTATGGGAGTGTTTAAGTCTTTGTGTTTAGGTTTTACGGGGTTTTGGTTGTGTTTTATGGCTAGATCGGCAGTGGATGAAGGACCGCCAATTGGACGCAGTTTCGTGAATCATTGTACTTGGTGGATGTTTGTCTCTGCTTTGTAGACTGTTGTGTTGTGTGGGCCGTAGACACCCACGCATTATTCTTTTTGTGCATTGTTGGGTTGTGTGGGCCGTTGCCACCCCCACAGTGTTTTTTTGAGATGTTTGGCTCTGATAGTTCGTGTTCGATGTTTGTGTCACCGACTTAGATCTGTGGTTTCACCGGTGTTAATGATTCGCATGTTTATGACTCAATAGTTCCTTTTCCTTCTATAGTTTTGACATATGATGGTTGTTGGCTTCAACAGGTTTAAGCGAAGCATTGTAACTTCTCGCACTTGGTTCACTTCTCTTACTTTACTATTGAGTATACTTCTTAATTATTTCTTGACTTTTTAGCTGAGGTTGTCAGTCTTTCTTGTAGTTGGGTTTGGTAAACCCTTTTTTTCTGTTTTCTTTTGTTGAATTTTTTTCCACTTGTATTTTCTTTCTTGCTGACATGTTCTTTATTTGAATGCCTTAGGTTCAGGGCAGTAGCCGGTTGAGCGACTAGTTTTGGTGGTGGCTAGTGGGCTGCATTGCTGTAGTGGGTTTTCCTCACCGTGCTGCAGTGGGTTCGTGTCATGGTTGTTGACACCCACTTGTGGTTTTCTTGTGGAATGTTAAGTATTTTGCAAAGCTGCTATGTCTGCCCTTCTGTGGTTTTTTTACTTACTCTCTGGAAAGATTTTTTTCTAGGTTTAATGTTAGATATTTAAAGTATAAAAACTACTATTTTTACTTCATACATGTCATTTTTTGAAAACCTAAATCACTATATTTAAACGGTCGTAAAAGCTACTTTCATAATTATTATAAATCTAGAGTCTTGCATACTATGATTTGTCCTCTGTGGATGTTTATACTTATATAGGACATCTAATATGGTAAATAAAGTATTTTCCTCAGCGTATAATTACCTTTTTCTCATGGATTGCATTGAGTTCACTCAATGCTTTCCTGCTAACCCCTTAAATGTTAACTGGATTGTACTCTGAATGACTTATGGATCTTTCATAAAAGTGTGAAGTTAGAGTTTTGCCTGAGCATCTGCAGTTATCCCGTGCCGACATGACATCATGATGCCCGTTTTCCCTTACTATGATATATCATTAAATGCGGAGAAAAATGCGGGTTATGATAACAAGCAGGTCCTTCCCATGACTGGAGAATACACAAGTGCAACCTCCGCATGTCCGGAAGCCCCATAGGACTGCACGATCGGGATCCACATGATCTCCAAACGACCCACATCATTGCTCTCTGCCGCTCCTGCCGTCGCGCTCATCGTTTCCTCCCGACGCCGCCGTCGCCTCCCACTGTCGCGCTCATCGCTTGCTGCCACGCTCATCTCTTGCAGCCATGCTCACCACTACTCTCTGCTCTCCACTACTTGCCTTCACTATGCTCTCCATGCTCACCGTCCCCACCATCACCTTACGTCGTCATTATCATCACTGCCATAAATGCCGACCTTGCCCGAATGGCCCGGGGTGCAAGATCGTCATATTCGCAAAATGTGTTGGGAATTGTATCCACATTAACCCAAATTTGAGGAATTCACCCTTGAACTAAGATGAATTAAGTTGTATTTGATGCTTTGTTTAAGTTATGTGTGTGCAAGATTCTAATGCGAAGTGTAGACCAATGTCAGTCTACAATGGGTCACCAAATATAAGACCATACAATGTAATCCCTCATTGTGTGATCCAAGGTGTTGACTCATGTGTAGCCTATCTATTGGTGTACACTTCATATTCAAGTAATAGGACCAATTGGAAAAGACTGGTTGCTAGACTCACCAAAAAGAAGAGATTTCTGTTCAAGAGAATTTCACTAAGTAATTTACTCGAGTAGATCACTACATACTCGAGTGAAATACATAGTCTATACTCAAGTTAGAGTTTTCGTACTCGAGTAAGAAAGTTACCTCTCGAGTAGTGAAGTTCCAGCTCTCGAGTAGCTAAGCTTACTACTCGAGTAGATTTCCTCTCAATCTCGAGTTAACAGAATTTCTTCTCCAAATATTTTGTAAGTAAAATACCCGAGTAGCCATCTAGATACTCGAGTAGTTTAAACCGTCTCTCTCGAGTTACAGAAGTCTGGGTCTCATGTTACTTTTCCTTACTTGAGTGGTCTATAGTTTATACCCGAGTAACAGGATTTTCTTCCCTCAGAATTTCTCTAAGTCAATTACTCGAGTAGCTATTTCTATGTACTCGAGTAGTTCCTATTCTCTCGAGTAGTTCAGTTTTACTACTCGAGTAGCCCAGAATTGCATCCCAGAAAGTGTTCCTCTACCACTCGTGTAGTCAACTTGATTTCACTCTAGTAGAATTTATTATACTCGAGTAGTCCAACTCCACCTCTCGTGTAATCGTTTTAGCACTCGAGCAAATCTCTTTTTACTCGAGTAGCTGATCTTCATTTCCAGATTTTCTCCAAGTACTCACTCGAGTAGTTATCTTCAGTTCACTCGAGTAGCTCTATATACTACTCGAGTAGTCGTTTCTTCACTCGAGTATATCAGCTTCATTTGTTTCTGAAATTTCGTTAAGTCCAGATTGACAGATTTCTTAATGAGCCTTGATGTGATTGGTCCACGTGTACCTTATTAAGAATTAATTATGATTGTTATCGCAGAACCTATATAAGGTCTTGTCAAACTGACAAACACTAATCAGAAGTTTTGCAGTCAATTATTTTCTAAGTTCTCTGAATATCTTTCTCTCTCCAAGAAGCAAAAGCCGCAGCCAATCATCATCGTTGACATCCGGCTAGGGTTTTCGATTTCAGAGGATTCAAATCAAGAAGGTTTACAGATCGAGATCGTCGCTCAACTCCTCATCTTCTATCCGATCGTGTAAAGCCAAGAAAGTCCAGATCTACTTTGCCGAGATTTTCTTCACCTCTCTAATAAAGTCGCAAAGTTTATAAGAGGAAGATCCCGGCCGATTATTTGCAGATCTGATAAAGATTCACTGTTTGTATTTCTACATACATTATATTTCATTCTTGTAGGAGAATTTTCTCCGAGTGTAGGAGCCTTTGTCTCTGAGATTGTAGGAAATTTTATCTTCCGAGTGTAGATCAGTTTTGTGGATTGAGTTTGTAGGAACTTTGTTCAGAGGCGTAGGATTGGTTTTCAATCCGAGATAGTGGAGTAGCCGAGTCTAGTGTATTGCTAGATCAGTGAGGGAAAGTGGATGTACCCAAGGTTGGGGAACCACTATAAATCTTGCTTCGTCTGTGATTGATTGGTAGATAGTTCTGTTCTTAGATCTTAAATTTTTATTCCGTAAAAGGATGCACAAATCACCTATTCACCCCCCTCTAGGTGATTTAGTTTGACAACTATACTCTTTTAATTGGTATCAAAGCGAGGTTGATCACTAAAAGGTTAACACCTTGATCAGATCCGTCCCTAGTTGTCTGTTGAGATCTACCAAACATGGACAAAGCTAAAGATTTTGCCAAGCTTCCTTTATGAACCAAGAATAACTTTCCCATGTGGAAAGAAAGAATCAAGTTCTTTATGGAAGCTGTGGATCCAAGGATCTTCATGATAGTTGAAGAAGGTCCTTTCATTCTCATGACAATCTCCACAATAGATCAAACTAAGAAAGTTGCAAAGAAACTAATGGATCTAGACAAGGGCGAGATTGCACTTGTGTCCTTAGACAAGAAGGCCAAGAAAATAATAGCAAGCGCAGTCAATGACTCTATGCTACAAAACTTGATCCACTGCCAGTCTGCAAAGGAGATGTGGCAGTCCCTAGTCATCTTGATGGAAGGTATAGAAGAAGTTAGGGATGATAGACGATCCCTTCTAAATCAAAAGTATGAAGCCTTCCGACAAGGAAACAAGAACACCATTACTGACACATTTGAGAATTTCCTCAAGATAGTAAATGGCATAACGGTCTATGGCAAAGTCTTCACAAACAGAGAATTGAATGACAAATTCTTGAGATACCTAACTAAGGAATGGGATAACAAGGTCTGTGCCATCAGGGAGTTTGGAAAACTAGCCGAGATAGACCCACAGAATCTCTTCGGGAAGCTTATGTCATACGAGCTTCAACTCAACACCAGAAAGGCTGAAGAAGAGAAGAGCAAGTCTGCATTCAAGGAGAAGTCTGTTTCTCTAAAGGCAGACACCTCAAAGAAGTCAAAAGCTGCTCCTCCTGCCGCAGCACAAGAAGTGATTGAAGAAGAAACTTTGGAGCCAAGTACCTCAGGCTCTGAGCTATCTTAAGGAGAGTTCTCACTACTCTCACGTCAGTTCAAGAAATTCTTGAACAAAAAGAAGCATTAGAAAGGCAAGGATGCCTCTTATAGAAGATCACAACATGATGGTGATCGTCAAAGAAACGGCTCAAGCAACCACGACAGGTATGCTCCTAAACATAATAAACATATTAATACTGACATTATTTATTACTGCTGTAATATGCCAGGTCATGTTATTGTTGACTGCCCCCATAAGAAGAAGGAGGGTGGAAGAAGAGTGGAAAAAAGTCCTCATACAGCAAGAAGAGGACAAAGAAGAGTTTAATAGCCAAAAAGGGCAAGACTCTTAGTGACTCCGACTCATCTGAGTCGAGTGAAGAAGAAGCCTATTTTGGGCTTATGGCTCAGACAGATGAAGAACAAGAGCCCCAGATCACTAGGAAGGTAAACTCTCACACTCCTCTTTCAGAATCTGACGCTTCTGAGCATGATAATGAGGACAGCTCTTCTGACGATCTGTCTGAACTCATAGCCCAGTACAAGGAGTTGATCATGGCATATGACAAATGTCGCCGAGTCTTGAATACTCAGGTTAAAGAGATAAAGAGTCTAAAAGCTGAAGAGAGCATCTTGAGCGAAGAAGTCGCTAAGACTGACTCACTCAAAGAGAACTTTAATAATGCTATTAAAGAATACAACAAAGCTCTTGAGCTCCTTGACCTAAAAGAGAAAATCATCAAAGAGTTGGAAGAACAACTCGCTGATGAGAGGAAACTTGTTGAAAGTTTCTCGAAGCCTAAGACTGTTCTTCCATTCATTGCTGAATTCTTAGCGAAGGCCAAGGGTGCTGGATTAGGTCATAAAGAAGCTCCTAGTAAATCTTCTAGGAGGAACAAGGCTCAATGAAAGAATAAGGCCACCAAGAAGCCTTGGACAAAGAGAAGGGAAAGACCCTCAAGATCAGACCTCTTTCAAAAAGGTCATATTTCCTTTAAATGAGTTTGATCTTGACTCATCCTATGAACACTTTGCTAGGCCTACCCATGTAGAGCCAAAGTCCTATTACCAAGTATGGACTCGTTCCAGAAACTTTGGTGAGAGTGTCTTTAAGGCACCTTATGAAGAAGTGATTCTTTAGAGCTATGGCCCTTATAATCATGGTCATAACTTCAAGAAGGCACCAAAGGCAAAACCCGTTGTGGAAAAGCCAATGAAGGAGAAGAAAACATGTGATTGCCATCATCATGAAGTTTCTTCCTCCAAAAATGCTCCCCTTACTAGACCACAACTTCGAAAGGTCAGGCAAGAGAATATAAGGCAAAGATACAGTAGATTTGACTGTTGGTGCTGTGGCAGAACTGGTCACTTTGCCATCGATTGCTGGTTTAATCCTAGAAATGCTGCAACTCCTCATCTTGGCAATATGAGAGAGACCGGTCATAATGTTGATACTCGTAGGGGGAGTGTTTTAACCTGAGACCGAGGACCCAAACACATTTGGGTTCCTAAGTCAAACTAATTAGGATTACAGGTATGTACAAAGGTCACCAAAATGCCAATATGGTATTTGGACAGTGGATGCTCTCGGCATATGACCGGGACAAGAAGCCTACTTCAGAATTACTCTCCAGTCGTGAACGGACCAAAGTATCATCTTTGGAGCTTCAGACCGTGGAATCACGAAAGGCTATAGTATGATTACGAATGATAGTGTATCCTTCTCAGATGTAGCTTATGTTGAAGGATTGAAACACAATCTCATAAGCATAAGCCAACTCTGCGATAAAAGATACATAGTTGAGTTTCATGTTAATAAGTGCGTGATAAAATCTATTGCTAATATGGAAACGATTCTATCCGGCACTCGAAGCAAAAACATCTTTTGTTTAAATTTCATATGTATAGACTCTTCTACACCAGTGTGCTTTTTAGCAAAAGATAGTGCATCTCTTGGTGACTAATGACACAAGAGACTAGCACATATTAATTTCTAAACTATTAATAAATTATTTTCAATGAACTTAGTACGTGATGCCCCAAATGTAAAGTACGTCAAAGATAGACCTTGTCATGCATGTGTAAAAGGCAAGCAAATAAGGGCTACCTTTAAAAGTGTTATTGGCAAGGATTTTAATCGATGTCTTCATCTACTTCATATGGACTTGTTTGGTCCACTGCAAATTAGAAGTTTAGGAGGTAAGGATTATACGTTAGTAATTGTTGATGATTATTAGCGCTTTGCATGGGTGTTCTATCTGAAACACAAGTCAGATACCTTCGACATCTTTATTAATTTTGTTAGGAAGTCCAGGATGAATACAACTGCTCCATAGTCAAAATCAGAAGTGATAATGGAACAGAGTTCAAGTCTGGGGGCATGATAGAATTTTTTGAAAACTTAGGTATCTTTCATGAGTTTTCCTCTCCTCGTACTCCACAATTGAATAGAGTGGCCGAGAGAAGGAATAGAACACTCATAGAGGCCTGTAGGACCATGTTGTGTGATGCTTCACTTCCGGAATATTTTTGGGCTGAAGCCGTCAACATTGCATGCCATGTGCAAAATCGAGCACTCATAAACAAAAACAATGATAAGACACCTTATGAACTTCTAAAGTGCAGGAAACCAACTGTCTCATATTTTAGAATTTTTGGCTGTAAATGCTTCGTGCTTAACAATGGTAAGTATCACACTACCAATTTTAGCGAAAAGAGTTTTGAAGGTATTTTTGTAGGATATAGTAGCCAAAGTAAGGCATACAAGATATTTAATAAAAAAACCCTGGTCGTAGAAGAATTAATACATGTTATATTTGATGAGACGAGCTTGCTGCAATGCAACTCTTCAAGTGTACTCATTGAAGATGCAGGTACAAAGTTGAAAGAACTCAGCTTGGATGATCTGTCTAAAATTAAAGGTGAAAAGTTCATCAAGATCACCACTCCAACCCCTATTGGAGAGGTTGATGATCAAGATGATGAAATCACTCAAGTTGATGAAGTCACTCTAGTGATTGAAGATAATCTAGATGCAAGGACTCTAGAGCTCAGACATCTAAAGGATCACCTCATGGACCAGATCATAGGAGATCCCTCGGATGGTGTCAAAACTCGTAGAGGTACAACTAACAAAAATCTATATTTAAGTTTTCTCTCACAGGTTGAACCAAAGAAGTTTGAGGAAGCAAAATCAGACGCATCATGGATAATGGCGATGGAAGAAGAACTAAATCAGTTCAAGTGCTGCAAAGTATGGAAACTTATTCCAAGACCCAAAGGTAAGAACGTCATCGAGACAAAATGGGTCTACAAGAACAAGATGGATGAGGATGGAATGATCATAAAGAACAAGGCCAGACTCGTCGCTAAAGGATGTCGTCAAGAAGAAGGGATCGACTTCGACCAGACGTATGCTGCAGTGACAAGGCTGGAGGCCATCAGGTTATCCCTAGCATATGCTGCACTCAAAGGCTTCACTGTCTATCTGATGGACCTGAAGTCTGCCTTCCTTAATGGTAAGATAAAGGAAGAAATGTATGTGGAACAACCTCCAGGTTTCGTTGATTCTAACTTTCCTGATCATGTTTACTTATTGTATAAAGCCTTATATGGTCCGAAACAAGTTCCTCGAGCTTTGTATGAGACGCTGTCTAGCTTTCTACTTGAGAACAAGTTCACAAGGCGAAAGATAGATAAGGTATTATTTCTTAGGGAAATAAAAGGCAAGATTTTGCTAGTGCAAATCTATGTCGACGACATTATCTTTGGCTCTACTGACGACAACCTCTCCAAGAAGTTTTCAAAACTTATGCAAGGGAAGTTTGAAATGAGCAGTATGACCGAGCTGAAGTATTTCTTAGGGCTTCAGGTGAAACAATCTGAAGATGGAATTTTCATCTCGCAGACCAAGTTCACCAAAAAGCTAATTAAGAAATTCGGAATGGAGAATGAAACCTCGATGAGGACTCCAATGGATTCAACAATGTCTCTGGACAAGGATGAAAAAGGGAAACCTTTTGATGAAACCAAGTACAAAAGCATAATTGGATCCTTGCTCTACCTTACTGCCAGTAGACCTGATATAATGTTCTCAACATGTGTATGTGCTAGATTTCAGGTGAACTCTAAGGAATCTCACTACGATGCTGCAAAGCGGATTTTGAGAAATCTTAAAGGTACGCCAAATCTTGGCTTATGGTACCCAAAAGTAATGATAACGAACTAATAGGTTTTTCAGATGCAGATTTTGCAGGGAGCAAAGAAGACATGAAAAGCACTTCTAAGACTTGCCAATTCCTTGGAAGAAGGCTTTTCTCCTGGAGTAGCAAGAAGCAGAACTATGTAGCAATCTCAACAGCTGAGTCATATTACATCTCTACAGGCAGTTGTTGTGCATAGTTGCTATGGATAAAGAATCAATTTGAAGATTATAATATGAAGTTCCAGAATATCCCATTATTTTGCGACTCTTCCAACTCAATTGCAATAGCCAACAACCCAGTCTCGCACAGCCGGACAAAGCACATAGAGCTGAGGTATCACTTCATCCGGGAGCATGTGGAGCATGGGGACATAGATCTCTAATATGTCTCTATAGACAGGTAGATTGCAGACATCTTCACAAAGCCACTGGACGAGGCCAAGTTCTCATTCTACAAAACAGAACATGGAATGCTCAACAGAGAAGATTAGAGAAGATGGCCCCCCCAAGAAGGATCAGAGATCAAGAATCAGTCAAAAGTTAGAATTCTACAAATTTGTAACTTTTTGACTTGAGTAAGAAGTAAAGTACACGAGTAAGAAAATGAGCTACTCGAGTAATCCACCTGACCTACTCGAGTAACCTATAAGACACTCGAGTAAACTACTCGAGTAGAAAAATAGTTACTCGAGTAGTCAAATCAGTTACTCGAGTAGTAAAACTTCACTCGAGTACCTTCGTAGAACTACTCGAGTACTTCAACCCAATTACTCGAGTACTTACAGACATCACTCGAGTACTTACAACCTATATACTCGAGTATCTCAATTACTTCAATCGAGTAATATAAAGTCTCTCGAGTATATGCCAGCCATCTTTTATTCCTTGATTCAAATTTTCTTATTCGCAACCCGAGGCTTATGCCGTTTCTTCTAAGGTATGTTTCCATATTTTATCTCTTAATTAGACATAAACCTAGGGTTATATAAATCGGAAATTCCATAATCTTTCTACATGAAATCATTTCCTCTCTCGAGTAAGCTGGCAGTCGCTTCGCCTTCCGTCAAGAAGTTGCAGAGCCACGTCTTCTTCGTCCCTGCCGCAGTTTTTCCAAGAGCTTCTGAATCATGGCCGCTTCTTCAAAGATTGGCATTGGTTCCGAACTGGTTGCCGCTGGAATTGCAGAACTTTCCGATGATTTTCATAATTTTATGATACTACTCGACACCACCAGACTTACATTCATTCTCCAAGAACCCTGCAAAATTCTTTTTCCAGATGTTGCCGAGTTCTTTCGAAATGTCAAGGTCAAACGACATGGTGCAGTTCTCAAATCAAAAGTCAGAGGAATTAAAATCAAGCTTACAAAGACATCTGTCTCTCAACTTCTTCGACTACCGACTGTAGATGAAGAACATGATCTAGGCCCTGATGATTCTGACAGAACATGTCTATTTTGTGGCATCTATCCTGAAGAAAAATACATCAAAAGATCTCAGATGAATCCTAAAGGCAAGCTGCTAGTGGACATTATAGGAAAAATTCTTCTTTGCAAAACTAACTCCATAAGAGATATCTCCCTCTCTTTCTTTGATATTATGCAAGTCGTAGTCTGCAGGAAGAAATTTCAATTTGGAATGATGATCTTGCATAAGATCAAAGATAGCATTAAAGCCCCAAATTATGCCAGGATTATCTCTCTCCTCCATGAAATCAACCCAGAGGTTTTCAACTTTTCAAAAGGGACTGTTCTTCACCACATGAAGAAAGTTTTTATATCCTCTATTCAAAGGTGGGAGATGAAACTGTAGAATTCCACTCAAGCTGCCAAGATTCAAGAAATTCCAGTCATAGAGAACAGAACCCCATCTCCCTATCCACATCAGGTTGTCAGCTCCTCTAGTGCACATATTGAGGGGGAGCCTGCTCCTTCTGTTCTAGCAAGGATTCCCACACCTCCAGCAGTTACTCCTCCACCTCAAACTCCAGGAGGAACACCATCTGAACAGCAACTTCAAGAAGCCCTACTAACCACAGAAGCTGGAAGGAGTGAAATGATTGAAGAGCTGACTGCAGAAGAACCTCTTCCCCCCTTTCCTAAAGAAACCACTACTGAAATACCAAAATCATCCACTCTAGTGCCATATCCAAGACATACTCCATCTCGAACAAAGTCTCCTGCTACACACCAAGAGCAGGTTGAAACCATTCTCATTACTGACGAGCCATGTACAGAACCAGCAGAATCCCCATTCAGAACCCTGAACTTCTCCATACCCATAGTCATTGAATAAGGGGATGCCCTGATTCATACTTCCAGAGCTCAAAGCTCAGTAATCATTACAGAAATAGCTCCATGGGTTCCTCCTCCTCCTCCAGTTGCCTCTTCTAGTGCTCCTCTTACTGCTGCTACTGCTGCTACTGCTGCTACTTCTAATGAGTTACTGAACCAAATTATCCTTCTACTTCAAGAGCAAAGAACCTACTATGATGCCTCTCTAAAAGCTGTTTCTGATAAAGTAACTGCTCTAGAGACTGTAATGAGTAAGGGATTTGCAGAAATCCAGCATAATACTGATCAGCTAAGACACCTCTTCCAAATTGGTGGAAAGACTCTAGATCACACTATTACTAGTGTTGGTCAAGTTATGGAGCAGGGTGTGACTCTTGCAGGAAATCAGATTGAATTAGATAAAAGAGCTGAAGCTACAAAAATGAAGATCTGTGAAGAGGTTGGAACATTCAAAGAGGATGCCATCAATAAGCTGACTGTTGAAGTCAGAAAGGGGGAGAGTTCGGTGAAATAATATTTAGAAAAATCAGATGCACTCAAGCAAGAGCTTTGGGAAGCTAAAATGAAAGAATTTCATGATGATGTCTTAGGACAAATTCAGTGTGTCAAATTACACACATATGACACTGCTATCTGGATGCATAATCAGATCCTTCCTGAGTTTGCCAAAGATCCCAACAACATTCCTCATCATCTCAACCCTCTAGCTGCTGCTGCTCCTGCTCAACCTCAACAACTTACCTTCTTTCCAAGGCCTGGAGACTCAGTTGCTCCTCCAGATTCATATACTCAGGAATGGGAAGCTGATCCAGCTGACATATTTCTCAAGGCCCCTCCAGTCACATTCCCAAGAAAAGGAAGTATGTCGATGGTGCCTCTGCCAGCAGGTCAATCCCAGTTTTTGATGCTGAAAAGAAGAAATCTCTAAAGTTTGCAGAGATATGGTCTCCTACCTCTAAATCTCTTATCTTGGACACTCTCAAACTGGTTATGGACTACCATGAAAGCAGAAATGATCATTACAGTCCTTAGGAATGGGAACTTTATGAGAGGTATATGACTAAAAGGAGACTCTATGATTGGGAACATGGCAGGAACAACCCATATGCTCCTGCCAAGCCTCCCAAATATTACCCCAAGCCATACAGATTCCAGAGGAGACAGAAAGAAAAGAAAGACAAGCAGCAACAACATCAAGCTTAGAGATATATGAGAATGTGGAAATGATTTATTTTTGTAGAAATGATACTATGGGAAATCACATTTATATAATTCTATCTTTTGGACATATAATCTTGTTTATAGTCTTATGCTTGCTTACACTGATTTATCTATTTAGCACTTTTTATGTCTATAATTCACCTTAGTGTAAAGGGTTCTGACTTCTACAAATAGGGAGAGATTGTTGGGTATTGTATCCACATTAACCCAGATTTGATAAAGTCACCCTTGAACAAAGATGAATTAAGTTGTATTTGATGCTTTGTTTAAGTTATGTGTGTGTAGGATTCAAATGCCAAGTATAGACCAATGTCAGTCTACAATGGGTCACCAAACACAGGACCATACAATATAATCTCTCATTGTGTGATCCAAGGTGTTGACTCATGTGTAGCCTCTCTATTGGGATACACTTCATATTCAAGCACTAGGACCAATTGGAAAAGACTTGTTGCTGGACTCACCAAAGAAGAAGAGAGTTCTGTTCAAGAGAATTTCACTAAGTAATTTACTCGTGTAGATCCCTACATACTCGAGTGAAATACCTAGTCTATACTCGAGTTAGAGTTTTTGTACTTGAGTAAGAAAGTTACCTCTCAAGTAGTTAAGTTCCAGCTCTCGAGTAGCTAAGCTTACTACTCGAGTAGATTTCCTCTCAATCTCGAGTTAACAGAATTTCTTCTCCAAATATTTTGTAAGTAAAATCCTCGAGTAGCCATCTAGATACTCGAGTAGTTTAAACCGTCTCTCTCGAGTTACAAAAGTCTGGGTCTCATGTTACTTTTCCTTACTTGAGTGGTCTATAGTTTATACCCGAGTAACAGGATTTTCTTCCATCAGAATTTCTCTAAGTCAATTACTCGAGTAGTTATTTCTATGTACTCGAGTAGTTCCTATTCTCTCGAGTAGTTCAGTTTTACTACTCGAGTAGCCCAGAATTGCATCCCAAAAAGTGTTCCTCTACCACTCGTGTAGTCAACTTGATTTCACTCTAGTAGAATTTATTGTACTCGAGTAGTCCAACTCCACCTCTCGTGTAACCGTTTTAGCACTCGAGCAAATCTCTTTTGACTCGAGTAGCTGATCTTCATTTCCAGATTTTCTCCAAGTACTCACTCGAGTAGTTATCTTCAGTTCACTCGAGTAGCTCTATATACTACTCGAGTAGTCATTTCTTCACTCGAGTATATCAGCTTCATTTGTTTCTGAAATTTCGTTAAGTCCAGATTGACAGATTTCTTAATGATCCTTGATGTGATTGGTCCATGTGTACCTCATTAAGAATTAATTATGACTGTTATCGCAGAACCTATATAAGGTCTTGTTAAACTGACAAACACTAATCAGAAGTTTTGCAGTCAATTATTTTCTAAGTTCTCTGAATATCTTTCTCTCTCCAAGAAGCAAAAGCCGCAGCCAATCATCATCGTTGACATCCGGCTAGGGTTTTCGATTTCAGAGGATTCAAATCAAGAAGGTTTACAGATCGAGATCGTCGCTCAACTCCTCATCTTCTATCCGATCGTGTGAAGCCAAGAAAGTCCAGATCTACTTTGCCGAGATTTTCTTCACCTCTCTAATAAAGTCGCAAAGTTTACAAGAGGAAGATCCAGGCCGATTATTTGCAGATCTGATAAAGATTCACTGTTTGTATTTCTACATACATTATATTTCATTCTTGTAGGAGAATTTTCTCCGAGTGTAGGAGCCTTTGTCTCCGAGATTGTAGGAAGTTTTATCTTCCGAGTGTAGATCAGTTTTGTGGATTGAGTTTGTAGGAACTTTGTTCAGAGGCGTAGGATTGGTTTTCAATCCGAGATAGTGGAGTAGCCGAGTCTAGTGTATTGCTAGATCAGTGAGGGAAAGTTGATGTACCCAAGGTTGGGGAACCACTATAAATCTTGCTTCGTCTGTGATTGATTGGTAGATAGTTCTGTTCTTAGATCTTAAATTTTTATTCCGTAAAAGGACGCACAAATCACCTATTCACCCCCCTCTAGGTGATTTAGTTTGACAACTATACTCTTTCAATTGGTATCAAAGCGAGGTTGATCACTAAAAGGTTAACACCTTGATCAAATCCGTCCCTAGTTGTCTGTTGAGATCTACCAAACATGGACAAAGCTAAAGATTTTGCCAAGCTTCCTTTATGAACCAAGAATAACTTTCCCATGTGGAAAGAAAGAATCAAGTTCTTTATGGAAGCTGTGGATCCAAGGATCTTCATGATAGTTGAAGAAGGTCCTTTCATTCTCATGACAATCTCCACAATAGATCCAACTAAGAAAGTTGCAAAGAAACTAATGGATCTAGACAAGGGCGAGATTGCACTTGTGTCCTTAGACAAGAAGGCCAAGAACATAATAGCAAGCGCAGTCTATGACTCTATGCTACAAAACTTGATCCACTGCTAGTCTGCAAAGGAGATGTGGCAGTCAATAGTCATCTTGATGGAAGGTATAGAAGAAGTTAGGGATGATAGACGATCCCTCCTAAATCAAAAGTATGAAGCCTTCCGACAAGGAAACAAGAACACCATTACTGACACATTTGAGAATTTCCTCAAGATAGTAAACGACATAACGGCCTATGGCAAAGTCTTCACAAACAGAGAATTGAATGACAAATTCTTGAGATCCCTAACTAAGGAATGGGATAACAAGGTCTGTGTCATCAGGGAGTTTGGAAAACTAGCTGAGATAGACCCACAGAATCTCTTCGGGAAGCTTATGTCATATGAGCTTCAACTCAACACCAGAAAGGCTGAAGAAGAGAAGAGCAAGTCTGCATTCAAGGAGAAGTCTGTTTCTCTAAAGGCAGACACCTCAAAGAAGTCAAAAGCTGCTCCTCCTGCCGCAGCACAAGAAGTGATTGAAGAACAAACTTTGGAGCCAAGTACCTCAGGCTCTGAGCTATCTTAAGGAGAGTTCTCACTACTCTCACGTCAGTTCAAGAAATTCTTGAACAAAAAGAAGCATTGGAAAGGCAAGGATGCCTCTTATAGAAGATCACGACATGATGGTGATCGTCAAAGAAACGGCTCAAGCAGCCACGACAGGTATGCTCCTAAACATAATAAACATATTTCTACTGACATTATTTATTACTACTGTAATATGCCAGGTCATGTTATTGTTGACTGCCCCCATAAGAAGAAGGAGGGTGGAAGAAGAGTGGAAAAAAGTCCTCATACAGCAAGAAGAGGACAAAGAAGAGTTTAATAGCGAAAAAGGGCAAGACTCTTAGTGACTCCGACTCATCTGAGTCGAGTGAAGAAGAAGCCTATTTTGGGCTTATGGCTCAGACAGATGAAGAACAAGAGCCCCAGATCACTAGGAAGGTAAACTCTCACACTCCTCTTTCAGAATCTGACGCTTCTGAGCATGATAATGAGTTCAGCTCTTCTGACGATGTGTTTAACTCATGGCCCAGTACAAGGAGTTGATCATGGCTTACGACAAATGTCGCCGAGTCTTGAATACTCAGGTTAAAGAGATAAAGACTCTAAAAGCTGAAGAGAGCATCTTGAGCGAAGAAGTCGCTAAGACTGACTCACTCAAAGAGAACTTTAATAATGCTATTGAAGAATACAACAAAGCTCTTGAGCTCCTTGACCTAAAAGAGAAAATCATCAAAGAGTTGGAAGAACAACTCGCTGATGAGAGGAAACTTGTTGAAAGTTTCTCGAAGCCTAAGACTGTTCTTCCATTCGTTGCTGAATTCTCAGCGAAGGCCAAGGGTGCTGGATTAGGTCATAAAGAAGCTCCTAGTAAATCTTCTAGGAGGAACAAGGCTCAAAGAAAGAATAAGGCCACCAAGAAGGCATTGGACAAAGAGAAGGGAAAGACCCTCAAGATCAGACCTCTTTCAAAAAGGTCATATTTCCTTTAAATGAGTTTGATCTTGACTCATCCTACGAACACTTTGCTAGGCCTACCCATGTAGAGCCAAAGTCCTATTACCAAGTATGGATTCGCTCCAGAAACTTTGGTGAGAGTGTCTTTAAGGCACCTTATGAAGAAGTGATTCTTTAGAGCTATGGCCCTTATAATCATGGTCATAACTTCAAGAAGGCACCAAAGGCAAAACCCGTTGTGGAAAAGCCAATGAAGGAGAACAAAACATGTGATTGCCATCATCATGAAGTTTCTTCCTCCAAAAATGCTCCCCTTACTAGACCACAACTTCGAAAGGTCAGGCAAGAGAACATAAGGCAAAGATACAACAGATTTGACTGTTGGTGCTGTGGCAGAAGTGGTCACTTTGCCATCGATTGCTGGTTTAATCCCAGAAATGCTGCAACTCCTCATCTTGGCAATATGAGAGAGACCGGTCATAATGTTGATACTCGTAGGGGGAGTGTTTTAACTTGAGACCAAGGACCAAAACACATTTGGGTTCCTAAGTCAAACTAATTATGATTACAGGTATGTACAAAGGTCACCAAAATGCCAATATGGTATTTGGACAGTGGATGCTCTCGGCATATGACCGGGACAAGAAGCCTACTTCAGAATTACTCTCCAGTCGTTAACGGACCAAAGTGTCATCTTTGGAGCTTCAGACCGTGGAATCACGAAAGTCTATAGTATGATTACGAATGATAGTGTATCCTTCTCAGATGTAGCTTATGTTGAAGGATTGAAACACAATCTCATAAGCATAAGCCAACTCTGCGATAAAAGATACATAGTTGAGTTTCATGCTAATAAGTGCTTGATAAAATCTATTGCCAATATGGAAACGATTCTATCCGGCACTCGAAGCAAAAACATCTTTTGTTTAAATTTCATATGTATAGACTCTTCTACACCAGTGTGCTTTTTAGCAAAAGATAGTGCATCTCTTGGTGACTAATGACACAAGAGACTAGCACATATTAATATCAAAACTATTAATAAATTATTTTCAATGAACTTAGTACGTGATGCCCCAAATGTAAAGTACGTCAAAGATAGACCTTGTCATGCATGTGTAAAAGGCAAGCAAATAAGGGCTACCTTTAAAAGTGTTATTGGCAAGGATTTTAATCGATGTCTTCATCTACTTCATATGGACTTGTTTGGACCACTGCAAATTAGAAGTTTAGGAGGTAAGGATTATACGTTAGTAATTGTTGATGATTATTAGCGCTTTGCATGGGTGTTCTATCTGAAACACAAGTCAGATACCTTCGACATCTTTATTAATTTTGTTAGGAAGTCCAGGATGAATACAACTGCTCCATAGTCAAAATCAGAAGTGATAATGGAACAGAGTTCAAGTCTGGGGGCATGATAGAATTTTTTGAAAACTTAGGTATCTTTCATGAGTTTTCCTCTCCTCATACTCCACAATTGAATAGAGTGGCCGAGAGAAGGAATAGAACACTCATAGAGGCCTGTAGGACCATGTTGTGTGATGCTTCACTTCCGGAATATTTTTGGGCTGAAGCCGTCAACACTGCATGCCATGTGCAAAATCAAGCACTCATAAACAAAAACAATGATAAGACACCTTATGAACTTCTAAAGGGCAGGAAACCAACTGTCTCATATTTTAGAATTTTTGGCTGTAAATACTTCGTGCTTAACAATGGTAAGTATCACACTACTAATTTTAGCGAAAAGAGTTTTGAAGGTATTTTTGTAGGATATAGTAGCCAAAGTAAGGCATACAAGATATTTAATAAAAAAACCCTGGTCGTAGAAGAATTAATACATGTTATATTTGATGAGACGAGCTTGCTGCAATGCAACTCTTCAAGTGTACTCATTGAAGATGCAGGTACAAAGTTGAAAGAACTCAGCTTGGATGATCTGTCTGAAATTAAAGGTGAAAAGTTCATCAAGATCACCACTCCAACCCCTATTGGAGAGGTTGATGATCAAGATGAAGAAATCACTCAAGTTGATGAAGTCACTCTAGTGATTGAAGATAATCCAGATGCAAGGACTCTAGAGCTCAGACATCTAAAGGATCACCTCATGGACCAGATCATAGGAGATCCCTCGGATGGTGTCAAAACTCGTAGAGGTACAACTAACAAAAATCTATATTTAAGTTTTCTCTCACAGGTTGAACCAAAGAAGTTTGAGGAAGCAAAATCAGACGCATCATGTATAATGGCGATGGAAGAAGAACTAAATCAGTTCAAGTGCTGCAAAGTATGGAAACTTATTCCAAGACCCAAAGGTAAGAACGTCATCGAGACAAAATGGGTCTACAAGAACAAGATGGATGAGGATGGAATGATCATAAAGAACAAGGCCAGACTCGTCGCTAAAGGATGTCGTCAAGAAGAAGGGATCGACTTCGACCAAACGTATGATGCAGTGACAAGGCTAGAGGCCATCAGGTTATCCCTAGCATATGCTGCACTCAAAGGCTTCACTGTCTATCTGATGGACGTGAAGTCTTCCTTCCTTAATGGTAAGATAAAGGAAGAAGTGTATGTGGAATAACCTCCAGGTTTCGTTGATTCTAACTTTCCTGATCATGTTTACTTATTGTATAAAGAATTATATGGTCCGAAACAAGTTCCTCGAGCTTTGTATGAGACGCTGTCTAGCTTTCTACTTGAGAACAAGTTCACAAGGCGAAAGATAGATAAGGTATTATTTCTTAGGGAAATAAAAGGCAAGATTTTGCTAGTGCAAATCTATGTCGACGACATTATCTTTGGCTCTACTGACGACAACCTCTTCAAGAAGTTTTCAAAACTTATGCAAGGGAAGTTTGAAATAAGCAGTATGACTGAGCTGAAGTATTTCTTAGGGCTTCAGGTGAAACAATCTGAAGATGGAATTTTCATCTCACAGACCAAGTTCACCAAAAAGCTAATTAAGAAATTCGGAATGGAGAATGCAACCTCGATGAGGACTCCAATGGGTTCAACAATGTCTTTGGACAAGGATGAAAAAGGGAAACCTTTTGATGAAACCAAGTACAAAAGCATAATTGGATCCTTGCTCTACCTTACTGCCAGTAGACCTGATATAATGTTCTCAACATGTGTATGTGCTAGATTTCAGGTGAACTCTAAGGAATCTCACTACGATGCTACAAAGCGGATTTTGAGATACCTTAAAGGTACGCCAAATCTTGGCTTATGGTACCCAAAAGTAATGATAACGAACTAATAGGTTTTTCAGATGCAGATTTTGCAGGGAGCAAAGAAGACATGAAAAGCACTTCTGAGACTTGCCAATTCCTTGGAAGAAGGCTTTTCTCCTGGAGTAGCAAGAAGCAGAACTATGTAGCAATCTCAACAGCTGAGTCAGATTACATCTCTATAGGCAGTTGTTGTGCATAGTTGCTATGGATAAAGAATCAATTTGAAGATTATAATATGAAGTTCCAGAATATCCCATTATTTTGCAACTCTTCCAACGCAATTACAATAGCCAACAACCCAGTCTCGCACAGCCGGACAAAGCACATAGAGCTGAGGTATCACTTCATCCGGGAGCATGTGGAGCATGGGGACATAGATCTCTAATATGTCTCTATAGATAGGTAGATTGCAGACATCTTCACAAAGCCGCTGGACGAGACCAAGTTCTTATTCTTCAAAACAGAACATGGAATGCTCAACAGAGAAGATTAGAGAAGATGGCCCCCCAAGAAGGATCAGAGATCAAGAATCAGTCAAAAGTTTGAATTCTACAAATTTGTAACTTTTTGACTTGAGTAAGAAGTAAAGTACACGAGTAAGAAAATGAGCTACTCGAGTAATCCACCTGACCTACTCGAGTAGCCTATAAGACACTCGAGTAAACTACTCGAGTAGAAAAATGGCTTACTCGAGTAGTCAAATCAGTTACTCGAGTAGTAAAACTTCACTCGAGTACCTTCGTAGAACTACTCGAGTACTTCAACCCAATTACTCGAGTACTTACAGACATCACTCGAGTACTTACAGCCTATATACTCGAGTATCTCAATTACTTCAATCGAGTAATATAAAGTCTCTCGAGTATATGCCAGCCATCTTTTATTCCTTGATTCAAATTTTCTTATTCGCAACCCGAGGCTTATGCCGTTTCTTCTAAGGTATGTTTCCATATTTTATCTCTTAATTAGACATAAACCTAGGGTTATATAAATCGGAAATTCCATAATCTTTCTACATGAAATCATTTCCTCTCTCGAGTAAGCTGGCAGTCGCTTCGCCTTCCGTCAAGAAGTTGCAGAGCCACGTCTTCTTACTCCCTGCCGCAGTTTTTCCAAGAGCTTCTGAATCATGGCCGGTTCTTCAAATATTGGCATTGGTTACGAACTAGTTGCCGCCGGAATTGCAGAACTTTCCGATGATTTTCATAATTTTATGATACTACTCGACACCACCAGACTTACATTCATTCTCCAAGAACCCTGCAAAATTCTTTTTCCAGATGTTGCCGAGTTCTTTCGAAATGTCAAGGTCAAACGACATGGTGCAATTCTCAAATCAAAAGTCAGAGGAATTAAAATCAAGCTTACAAAGACATCTGTCTCTCAACTTCTTCGACTACCGACTGTAAATGAAGAACATGATCTAGGCCCTGATGATTCTGACAGAACATGTCTATTTTGTGGCATCTATCCTGAAGAAAAATACATCAAAAGATCTCAGATGAATCCTAAAGGCAAGCTGCTAGTGGACATTATAGGGAAAATTCTTCTTTGCAAAACTAACTCCATAAGAGATATCTCCCTCTCTTTCTTTGATATTATGCAAGCCGTAGTCTGCAGGAAGAAATTTCAATTTGGAATGATGATCTTGCATAAGATCAAAGATAGCATTAAAGCCCCAAATTATGCCAGGATTATCTCTCTCCTCCATGAAATCAACCCAGAGGTTTTCAACTTTTCAAAAGGGACTGTTCTTCACCACATGAAGAAAGTTTTTATATCCTCTATTCAAAGGTGGGAGATGAAACTGTAGAATTCCACTCAAGCTGCCAAGATTCAAGAAATTCCAGTCATAGAGAACAGAACCCCATCTCCCTATCCACATCAGGTTGTCAGCTCCTCTGGTGCACATATTGAGGGGGAGCCTGCTCCTTCTGTTCTAGCAAGGATTCCCACACCTCCAGCAGTTACTCCTCCACCTCAGACTCCAGGAGAAACACCATCTGAACAGCAACTTCAAGAAGCCCTAATAACCATAGAAGCTGGAAGGAGTGAAATGATTGAAGAGCTGACTGCAGAAGAACCTCTTCCCCCCTTTCCTAAAGAAACCACTACTGAAATACCAAAGTCATCCACTCTAGTGCCATCTCCAAGACATACTCCATCTCCAACAAAGTCTCCTGCTACACACCAAGAGCAGGTTGAAACCATTCTCATTACTGATGAGCCATGTACAGAACCAGCATAATCCCCATTCAGAACCCTGAACTTCTCCATACCCATAGTCATTGAATAAGGGGATGCCCTGATTCATACTTCCAGAGCTCAAAGCTCAGTAATCATTACAGAAATAGCTCCATGGGTTGCTCCTCCTCCTCCAGTTGCCTCTTCTAGTGCTCCTCTTACTGCTGCTACTGCTGCTACTGCTGCTACTTCTAATGAGTTACTGAACCAAATTATCCTTCTACTTCAAGAGTAAAGAACCTACTATGATGCCTCTCTAAAAGCTGTTACTGATAAAGTAACTGCTCTAGAGACTGTAATGAGTAAGGGATTTGCAGAAATCCAGCATAATACTGATCAGCTAAGACACCTCTTCCAAATTGGTGGAAAGACTCTAGATCACACTATTACTAGTGTTGGTCAAGTTATGGAGCAGGGTGTGACTCTTGCAGGAAATCAGATTGAATTAGATAAAAGAGCTGAAGCTACAAAAATGAAGATCTGTGAAGAGGTTGGAACATTCAAAGAGGATGCCATCAATAAGCTGACTGTTGAAGTCAGAAAGGGGGAGAGTTCGGTGAAAGAATATTTAGAAAAATCAGATGCACTCAAGCAAGAGCTTTGGGAAGCTAAAATGAAAGAATTTCATGATGATGTCTTAGGGCAAATTCAGTGTGTCAAATTACACACATATGACACTGCTGTCTGGATGCATAATCAGATCCTTCCTGAGTTTGCCAAAGATCCCAACAACATTCCTCATCATCTCAACCCTCTAGCTGCTGCTGCTCCTGCTCAACCTCAACAACCTACCTTCTTTCCAAGGCCTGGAGACTCAGTTGCTCCTCCAGATTCATATACTCAGGAATGGGAAGCTGATCCAGCTGACATCTTTCTCAAGGCCCCTCCAGTCACATTCCCAAGAAAAGGAAGTATGTCGATGGTGCCTCTGCCAGCAGGTCAATCCCAGTTTTTGATGCTGAAAAGAAGAAATCTCTAGAGTTTGCAGAGATATGGTCTCCTACCTCTAAATCTCTTATCTTGGACACTCTCAAACTGGTTATGGACTACCATGAAAGCAGAAATGATCATTACAGTCCTTAGGAATGAGAACTTTATGAGAGGTCTATGACTAAAAGGAGACTCTATGATTGGGAACATGGCAGGAACAACCCATATGCTCCTGCCAAGCCTCCCAAATATTACCCCAAGCCATACAGATTCCAGAGGAGACAGAAAGAAAAGAAAGACAAGCAGCAACAACATCAAGCTTAGAGATATATGAGAATGTGGAAATGATTTATTTTTGTAGAAATGATACTATGGGAAATCACATTTATATAATTCTATCTTTTGGACATATAATCTGGTTTATAGTCTTATGCTTGCTTACACTGATTTATCTATTTAGCACTTTTTATGTCTATAATTCACCGTAGTGTAAAGGGTTCTGACTTCTACAAATAGGGAGAGATTGTTGGGTATTGTATCCACATTAACCCAGATTTGATGAAGTCACCCTTGAACTAAGATGAATTAAGTTGTATTTGATGCTTTGTTTATGTTATGTGTGTGTAGGATTCAAATGCCAAGTATAGACCAATGTCAGTCTACAATGGGTCACCAAACACAGGACCATATAATAAAATCCCTCATTGTGTGATCCAAGGTGTTGAATCATGTGTAGCCTCTCTATTGGGATACACTTCATATTCAAGCACTAGGACCAATTGGAAAAGACTTGTTGCTGGACTCACCAAAGAAGAAGAGAGTTCTGTTCAAGAGAATTTCACTAAGTAATTTACTCGTGTAGATCCCTACATACTCGAGTGAAATACCTAGTCTATACTCGAGTTAGAGTTTTTGTACTTGAGTAAGAAAGTTACCTCTCAAGTAGTTAAGTTCCAGCTCTCGAGTAGCTAAGCTTACTACTCGAGTAGATTCCCTCTCATTCTCAAGTTAACAAAATTTCTTCTCCAAATATTTTCTAAGTAAAATACTCGAGTAGCCATCTAGATACTCGAGTAGTTTAAACCTTCTCTCTCGAGTTACAGAAGTCTGGGTCTCGTGTTACTTTTCCTTACTTGAGTAGTCTATAGTTTATACCCGAGTAATAGGATTTTCTTCCCTCAGAATTTCTCTAAGTCAATTACTCGAGTAGCTATTTCTATGTACTCGAGTAGTTCTTATTCTCTCGAGTAGTTCAGTTTTACTACTCGAGTAGCCCAGAATTTCATCCCAGAAAGTGTTCCTCTACCACTCGTGTAGTCAACTTGATTCCACTCGAGTAGAATTTTTTGTACTCGAGTAGTCCAACTCCACCTCTCGTGTAACCATTTTAGCACTCAAGTAAATCTCTTTTAACTCGAGTAGCTGATCTTCATTTCCAGACTTTCTCCAAGTACTCACTCGAGTAGTTATCTTCAGTTCACTCGAGTAGTTTTATATAGTACTCGAGTTGTCGTTTCTTCACTCGAGTATATCAGCTTCATTTGTTTCTGAAATTTCGTTAAGTCCAGATTAAAAGATTTCTTAATGAGCCTTGATGTGATTGGTCCATGTGTAACTCATTAACAATTAATTATGACTGTTATCACAGATCCTATATAAGGTCTTGTCAAACCGAGAAACCCTAATTAGAAGTTTTGCATTCAATTATTTTCTAAGTTCTCGGAATCTCTTTCTATCTCCAAGAAGTGAAAGCGGCAGCCGATCATCATCTTTGACATCCGGCTAGGGTTTTCAATTTCAGAGGATTCAGATCATGAAGGTTTACAGATCGAGATCGTCGCTCAACTCCTCATCTTCTATCCGATCATGTGAAGCCAAGAAAGTCCAGATCTGCTTTGCCGAGATTTTCTTCACCTCTCTGATAAAGCCACAAAGTTTACAAGAGGAAGATCCAGGCCGATTATTTGCAGATCTGATAAATATTCACTGTTTGTATTTCTACATACATTATATTTCATTCTTGTAGGAGAATTTTCTCCGAGTGTAGGAGCCTTTGTCTTCAAGATTGTAGGAAGTTTTATCTTCCGAGTGTAGATCCGTTTTGTGGATCGAGTTTGTAGGAACTTTGTTCCGAGGCGTATGATTGGTTTTCAATCCGAGATAGTGGAGTAGCCAAGACTAGTGTATTGTTAGATCGGTGAGGGAAAGTGTATGTACCTAAGGTTGGGGAACCACTATAAATCTTGCTTCATCTGTGATTGATTGGTAGATAGTTCTGTGCTTAGATCTTAAATTTTTATTCGGCAAAAAGACGCACAAATCACCTATTCACCCACCTCTAGGTTATTTAGGTTGACAACTATACTCTTTCAAAATGGTGATCTTTGTGCCCCAAATTAAGAGTTCTCATTTGCCCTTATAGTGTTTTTAACGGTGCATTTACCAATACACCCCTCTCGAATGCAACAAAAGGGCCCCGAGATCTTATTTGAAGATGGGCTGAATTCTACCTAGGGTGAGGTCCCTCAAAGATCCTTCAGAGCTCCTTCGATGTTCGAAGATCGCCATGAAGATCTTTTCAGCACTTGAAGATCTCCTTCGACATTTGAAGATCACCTTTGGTGCTTGAATATGTCCTTCGTTGCTTTAATATATCCTTTAGACATTGAAAATCACCACGAGGATCTCCTTCGACCTTGGAAGATGCCATGGAAGGCGACTTGCAGATGTCACTAGACTTCAAAGTCCAAGTCCAGAACTCCAGTCACTGCATTCATCATCTCAAAGGCTTCAGGGCGGGCTTACTTGCGCTCCACCTCCGACAACTTTAATATTTCCTGAAATCACATTGTAATGAGCGGTTGTATGTCACCATCAAGAACTACTATTTCTAACACTCAGAAAACTAGGGAACATTAGTCAGGACCAATCCGGACCCATAATTTTTTCACTTATGAGTTTTTCCACATAAAACGCCTAGTCGAGGTCCACATGACCTATTCCGACTATCATAAAAATTTGGGCATTTAACTAAAACTTTTTCCCTTCTGAATTTCATTAATTTCATCATATGACAATATTTAGATCATTCCTCCAAACTTAGGAAAATGGGTTTCAAAAATTATGGAACATTAAGGAAGTGTTTATCATCATATAAATTACATGTGGATAGAGTTTCAATTCAATCAGAGACTTTTCCAAAGAGAAATACAAGATTTAAATTTTATTATTGTCACATCATGCATGTGTATAATCTTACCATTCTCTAATCTAAAAGCTCCAAAAGCACTAGGTACTCTAGTATAGACTGATTTCCCTACTTCAGATGTAGGAAACTCACCTCAGGGTCATCAAGGTTGGTGGGAGGTATAAAGTGCTCCACAGAACTCATCTAAGTCAATTTCAGTGTTATCACGTCCGTCATAGGTAGAGTTTATGAGGAACTTCCACCATCTATTAGCATGAGATTCCAAAGCTGACATTGCCATGTAACCGCCATGCTTGCTGGGCATCGGATCCCAGATCGCAACTCATAAATTGCATCTAGCCACTACTTCGTCTGTACAGTTGGATCTGTCCCATGGAGGATAGGTGTGGAAAGACCTCGGAAGGCCCTCAACCAGTTCAACCCTGGTTTTTATTGCTACATCGGAGCTTGTTGAGACCTAAAAACATCTAGATCACATTCAAGGTCTGCCTTAACACTGACTGCTGGAAGGTAGTGGCAGCCGGAGGAGGCAGAGCACTAGTCATTGGACCAACACCCATCAAGATCTACACATAAAGAACATGAATGTTGAATTAGGTTGGAAATATTTAAAGAGATTACTGGACATACTAATAAGAATCCACACATGGGAACACACATACTTTTATTTTATTAGTTTGTACTCAAACTAAATTATTACGCAGGGAGTCCTAGTGGGTTAATGGACTTCATTATTTTAGGATAGCGTGTCAGCTAAAACCAGTTGTTAGACTTCTCCCTCCCGGTTGATGAGCCCGACCGAGAAAATTCTTATACCCAAACTAGCCTCTATGCAGTATTGTCAACACTTAGGCTAGTAGGCACTACAAGATGTTGATTCTGCTAGATATTTTCAATTACTACAAGCTAACTATTAATTTGCAATTATTAACTATGCATGAAGTCCAAAATAGACATAAGCATATATAACTCCACGATATGGTAATATAAATGAAGTGTCCATTAATTATAATACAAGTCCTAATACAATCCTCAATAGTACATCATTGTCAATAAGTAACTCTTAAAATCTCATATTGTTCATTGGAGGAAGCATCGATACATGTTGTATTGTCGTGTCAACCAGTATCCCTCTGGCCCGATTGTCCTCCTGGAATGGGTGCTGCTCCTACTACTAGGCACGCTTCTAAGATGATATGGGATGACAATCGTTAGTCAAAAAAAAATAAGTGGCTTTGCATCCTCTCTCCTGATTGATGGCGCGGCCCCTCCAACACTTCCTGATGATGACCCGGTTGTTGCGGCCCCTCCAACACTTCCTGATGATGACCCGGTTGCTGCGGCGCAACAAGTTAAAGATTTGCGGCGTCATGACAACGCCACGGACGCTAACGGAAAGCTGCGATACAACCTCCGTCCGCGGCGCGCAAAGCTTGCTTAATAATTCTACTTAGTTTTATTTTAATTGCTTAAAACATTTGGCTTGTAATATTTTTTATTTTCATGTTGGTGTGCTATTAAACCCTTGGTGTGTATGTAACCGCCCGGATGGATGAGATTTCATCTCCATCATGGATGGTTGGATCTCTTTTGTAACTCCTATTTAAAGGAGGATATTATGATGAGTTATGGATTGGAAAAAGAAACCTAAAGTAACCCCCCCTTGAGGAATTTCGGCCACCATGGTGAAAGCCATAGCCACCTCCTCCCCTTTGGTGTGAAGCCAAGCCTTGCCTCCTCCATCCCCGTTCGGTGCGACTCCGGCGTGGCTTCTCTCGGTGCGACTCCGTGGAAGAAGGAAGCAGCCCCCTTCGGTGTGAAACCGGTGGAACCGTGGAGAGAGTGAGTCTCCCACAAATATTGTGTGATCTTCTTCTTGGTTGGGTAATCTCTTCCCTATCTTTGTGTTTCTTGCTGTGAGAATTTTGTGGAGGTTATTCATCCGTCTTTTTCGCGATTTTAAAGTGTTTTTCGCTTGCAAATCTGAATCGAACGTTGTTGTTGACCCTCTTGTTTTCCGGATTGGAAGATCCGCTAGAGAACAAACTAGGCCAAGCCTTGACTTGTTCTCCAAGATTGGGCACGCTTTGGTGCTAACAAGGGAGTAATCTCAACTTGTTCTTGATCCCTCCTTATCGTTTACCGCCGCTCCTAAATATATTTTTTGCTGCGATTGACGGCTTATTGTGAAAAGAATAGATGCTTGTGTAGGTGCGGTGAGATGTGTGCTTGTTGGAGAGGTAGGTCCTAAGGTCGTGGTATCGAGTCCGGCTAGGCGCGAGTTGTGTGCTTGTTGGAGAGTAGGTCCTAAGGACGTTGTATCGAGTCCCGTATTTTTGAGAGCCAACCGACCCCTTTTCGTTCGCTTTTGGTCGGAGCACTCTCTTATTTTTTCTATGTTCTGTGATGGGTAATCCGCCGTTCACGTAAGCACGTCCATCTCACAAACATCCCTACACCAATTTGGTATCAGAGGCGGTCGTTTCAACTTTCACGTTGCAAACATCCTCTCTGCGTTCCTTGTTAGAGATCCGATCGTTAGAACTCCAAAAAAATATTTTCTGTGGTCTGCAAATAGCGGGCTGAAAACTTTATTTTTCAGCAAAATTTCAAAAAAAAATTTTTTAACGATCTACGTGTTATTCTCATCGGGAGTATATAAAAATATCTTATTTTCAATATAGCTTCAGTCCTAGAAAAATTCATCTTGCCCGGGGCCTCCCAAACCTGAATGCGCACTAGGCTAGGAACGGAGTACGCAACCCCGTCTACGTCTAGGATGGCTGCGAACGAGCATGGTGATCCCAACACCGAGGCTATAGCAGGTCTTCGTGCCGAAATGACAGAGCTTAGGAACGCCTTAGCCCAGATCCTACAAAATCAAGCTAGGCCACCCCCACCTCCCGTTAATGCTGGGCAGCCCAACCGGCACCAACCGAACTTTGATTCGGATTCTGAGGGAAACTCTCCCCGTATGCCCCCTCGAGAACCCCGCCCTGAGCGAGGCTTTGATATCACGAGGGCTATCAAGATAGATGCCCCCACCTATGATGGCATGGGAGATCCCCAGATCTTCCTCCATTGGGCTATAGACATGGAGTGTTATTTCGAATGGCACAACCTCACGGACCCCCAAAAGGTTCAAGTTGCCAGGATGAAATTAATGGGACGTGCCAAAACCTATTTGTACAACCCCGTGTCCGGCGAGCAAGTTCAACAAAGGCCAAGCAGGCGAGCTCGGCGAGCTCGGCAGCAGCAGGCGAGCCCAGCAGCAGTAGGCAAGCTCGGCAGCAGCAGGCGAGCCCAGCAGCAGTAGGCAAGCTCGGCGGCAGCAGGAGCGGGCCTGAGCTCGGCATCCGTCGACCAGAGATCGACGATCGGCGACCCAGAGCTCGGCATTCGCCGAGCGAGCTGCAACTCGCGACCCGCAGTGGAGCTCGGCAGCAGCTGGCGAGCAAAGCACGCCGAGGTAGCCAGGGGTCCCAGCTCGCCTGAGGATCGGAGGTATTTTTTACTGTTTTAAGCCCTGCTGGCCTGCCCATAGCCCTTCGAAACAGCGGAGTTTGGCTGTTGGCAGGCCCAGCCAAGGGTTTCCTGGTAATTTCAGGTCAGCTATTTTAGTTATTGGCAGTCCAGGTTTTGAAAACTATAAATAGGACCCAAGGGGTACCCCTGAAGGCACGTTTTCTCCTTGTGCTCCTCTCCCCAAATTCTCTGTGCTTTCTGAGGGTACCTTAGCTCGGCTTCAGGCTAAGGAGGGGAAGCGCTCTGAGATCTTCCGGGTTTGTGGTGGGACCTCCCCGCCGAGCCCTTGGGCCTGTTTCTCCCTGTCTTGTTGTTTTTCCTTGCAGGAACGAAGTAGGCGCGAGACCACCCCTTTCCCCAAGGGCGAGCTCTACAGGAAGCCGGGTTCCGGTTTCAACATTTTGGTGCGGTGAGCGTGGAGCGTGGTCAGCACAGAAAAGTTCTCGCGAGTTCAATGACAGGGCAAGGATCCGACAGGCCGAGCTCGCCGCCCCCCCCGCCTCTCGCAACGGTGGGCATGTTCGAGGACTTCAGAAGCGAGGTGCTGAATCTGGTCAAGTTCGCACTCGGCACGCGGGCCGAGTGCTCGACTCCGGCAAATCAGATCGCGGCCGCCCCCTCATTGGGCGAGGACGCTCCCGACAGGCGAGCTGGGAAGGAAGTTGCCGAGGAGGGCCGTGGGTGCGAGCTCCCCGGGCGCGAGCTCTTCCCCGGCTCGGCAGGCCGAGGTCGCTTCGGCGAGCTGGGCTCACGAGACTCGCCAGCTCGCCCAGTAGGGGGAGGGAGTCCTTTCAGCGAGCTGGTCTCTTCAGCTCCAGTTCCAGATGGGTTCAGGGAGCCCGAGATGTCCTATTACACTGGGAAGGGAGACCCGGTTCAACACGTCCAGTGGTTCGAAGACGTGGTCTCCATCCGTCAGATGTCGGACGGATTCAAGTGCCGTCTCTTCGCCATCACCCTCCGGGATAAGGCGAGGGAGTGGTTCCACCAGCTGCCGGCCAGTTCCATCTATTGCTTCGAGGACCTACGCCGAGGGTTCATGTTGAGGTTCACTACCGCAAAGAAGAGGAAGAAGGAGTCTGAGTCCCTGTTCCACATAAAGCAGGGGGTGAACGAGACGTTAGGGAGCTACGTCGATCGGTTCCAGGAGGAGGTTACCCAAGTCCAGGAGATGCCGGGCCACAGTCTGATGATGGCCTTCACCCTGGGCCTGCAGCAGGGTTTCTTCCGCATGGAACTGAAGAGGATTCCCCCTCTCTCCTACGAGGAGCTGATGGAGAGGGCGGCGAGAGAGGTCGACGGGGAGGCGTCGAACCCAGAATTTGCGAGGAAGTTGGCCAGGTGGGCGACTGAGGAGGAGAAGGAGTCGAGGGGAGGAAGAAGACAGGAAGAGAGGAGGGAGGAGCCCAGGCAGAGGGAGCAGAGGCAGCTCCAAGGACAGCAACCGGGATGGGGGCGTCAGGAGCCCGACCGTAGGCTGGGCTGGAGACCAGAGTGGCAGGGGCAGGGGCCACAGAGGGGATACTACGGGAGAGGCCACTATCAGGGGAGGCAGGACCAGTTCCACCCCCCAGGCTGGAGGCAGGGTCAGAGGCCCCGGCTCCCCGATCAAGAGGAGGCCATGGCCATAGCCTTGGGGGCCAGGAGAGGAGCGTGGAGGAGAAGAAGGAGGGAGGTTAGGGTGGAGCTACCCTATTGCGACTTCCATCAGGAAGAGGGGCACGCAACAGCCACGTGCCCAGAATTCTTGGAGATGAGAGGGAACAGGGAGCAGCAGCAGCAGCAGGGGGCACGGCAGGAGGTGAGGATCGAGGAGGTCCTGCCTCGGGCGGAGGAGGATCGGTGCGAAGACCGGGTGGATGTGGGAACCCGAGGAGGGATCGGGATGATCCACGGGGGAGCAGGGATCGAGGCTTCCCGCAAGGCTAGCCTCCACACCATGTACCGGCGAAGCGTCGCCTCTACATCCCAAACCCCGCCACCGGAGGAGAGGATCACCTTTTCCAGGAGTGATCTACCAGACCACGAGGACCCGTTCTGTGATGCGCTGGTCATCAAGACGGCCATCGAAAACTTCACCGTCTCACGGATCCTCGTGGACAACGGAAGTTCCGTCAACGTCGTCTTCAAAAAGGCGTTCGACGCAATGAAGGTGGAGGCGAGAAGAGTGCTGGCCTCGGATGGCCCCCTGTTCGGGTTTTCAGGGGAAAGGAAGGAGGTAGAAGGAGGAGTCGGACTCCATGTCACCTTGGGGGGGCAGTCCCGAAACTGCAAGTTCGTCATTGTGGACGCCCCCAGCAGCTACAGCGCCATCTTTGGAAGGCCCCTGATCAGCGCCTTCCGCTGCGTCCCCTCATCTTTTCATCAATGCTTGAAGTTCAACACCGAGGGGGTCCAAGTCAGGGTTAGGGGAGACCCAAAGGTGGCGCGGGAGTGTTATGTCACTGCGGTGAACACCATCTCTTGGCAGGAGGGAGCCGAGGAGATGGGGCGAAGGATGGAGGAGGTCGAAGAGGAAGCAGAGGGGGGAGAGCTGGGAGAGAAGGGCTACGCAGAGGAAGCGGCGGAGGAAGTTTGGAGGTGACCGAGGTGAGGGTCGAGGAGGAAGCGATGGAGGTAGAGGTCCCCGCTCCGGAGGAAAGGGACGCCGAGGGATGGGCGGAGCAATCCAGGCTGGAGGCAGCTGAGGAGGTGGTGGAGCTGGAGGTGCTCACCCGAGGAGGAAGGGTGGAAAAGATCCGCGTCAGCGGGGGGCTGACCCCGGAGGACCAAGGCAGGATGCTGGAGTGCATCCAGAAGAATGTGGACATCTTCGCCTGGAACGCCGCAGAGATGCCGGGGGTTGACGCGGATGTGGCCTGCCACCGCCTCAACTTGGACCCGGGAACACGCCCCGTTCAGCAGAAGAAAAGGTCCACTGCGGACAAGCTGGCGGAACCCATCAGGGAGGAAGTGGCGAAACTTCTCAAAGCGGGCTTTGTGTCCGAAATTCAATACCCTGGATGGGTCTCGAACGTCGTGATGGTCAAAAAGGGAGACGGCCGCTGGCGCTTATGTATCGATTTTTCCCTTCTTAATAAAGCTTGTCCTAAGGATTGTTACCCCTTGCCTCGGATCGACGCGCTGGTTGACTCAGCCGTCGGTTTTTCTGTAATGAGTTTTTTAGATGCATTTTCAGGTTATCATCAGATCAGGATGCACCCCCCGGACATAAAGGATGTCTCATTCATTACAGGGGACGGCTGCTACTGCTATAAGATGATGCCGTTCGGGCTGAAGAACGCTGGAGCCACCTACCAAAAAATGATGGATAGGGTCTTCAAGGAGCAGAGGGGGAGGAATCTGGAGGTATATGTAGATGACCTCATGATCAAGAGCCGGGATGTGGACTCCCACCTCCGAGACCTGGAGGAGACCTTCGCCACCCTGCGCGAGTACAAGATGCGATTGAATCCACTAAAATGTGTCTTTGGGGCCAGCAGGGGAAAGTTCTTGGGGCATCTCCTCACCCCCGCAGGAGTCGAGCCGAACCCAGACAAGGTCAAGGCCATCTTGGAACTGGGATCCCCGCGGAATGCAAAGGAAGTCCAACGGTTGACAGGGAAGCTAGCAGGGCTGAGTCGCTTCCTCTCTCGGGCAGGGGAGAAGTGCTCCCCCTTCTTCAAGACACTGAGAGGGGGTCAGAGGTTTGAATGGAGTAGGGAATGCGAAGAGGCCTTCCAGGCCCTCAAGGTGCAGTTGACACAGGCTCCGCTGCTCCAAGGACCAAAGGAGGGGGAGGATCTGTTCCTGTATTTGGGAGTCGGGACGGAGGCCTTAAGCTCGGTCCTGGTTCGAGAAGAAGGGAAGAGACAGCTCCCAGTCTATTATGTGAGCCGGGTCTTGAGGAAGGCCGAGCTCCGGTACCCGATCTTGGAGAAGCTCGCGTTCGCCCTAATCATCTCGGCTCGGAGGCTGCGACCCTATTTCCAGGCACACTCAATCCGAGTAGTGACCGACCATCCCCTCCGCAACATCTTCGAGGGGGTGGAGCATTCAGGCAGATTGGCTAAGTGGTCGGTGGAGATGAGCGAGTTCGACGTCTCCTTCGTTCCGCGGCTCTCGATCAAGGCCCAGGCAATGGCCGACTTCCTTGCTGACTATGTGGTGGAGGTGGCGGAGGAAGAACTCACTCGCCCGGCTCCCTGGAAGGTGAGAGTGGATGGAGCATCGGGAAGGCATTCCTTAGGAGTAGGAGTGATCCTAGAAAGCCCCCAAGGGACCCGAATCGAGCAAACGGTGGTGGTGCACTTTCCCATTACCAACAACCAAGCCGAGTATGAGGCCGTGATAGCGGGGCTTCGTCTGGCCAGGGAACTTGGAGTGTCAGATGTGGAGGTCCTCACAGACTCCATGGTAGTAGCCTCCCAAATCAACGGGGAGTTTGAGGCAAGGGAGCCCACCCTGCGATTGTATTTGGCCAAAGTAAAGGGGATCATTGGAACTTTTCAAACCTTTGCCATCCAACATGTGCCCAGGGAAGAAAATGAACAGGCCGATCAGTTGGCTAAGCAGGGTCCCCAGGTGGGGGGCAACATCACCGACCTGTTTCGCCCCTCCATCGAAGAAGGAGAGCTCATGGAGATCGATCAACAAGCTTCATGGATGGATCCTGTGATGGTTTTTCTCTCCACGGGAGAGTATCCAGAAGGGGTGGACAAGAAGAAGCTGAGGTACAAGTCAGCATACTACCTCCTCCAGGACGGGCAGCTATACAGAAAGACCCTCTCAGGGATGCTGGCCCGCTGCGTGGCCGAGGGAGAAGTGCGAAGGATCTTGGAGGAGGTCCACTCCGGGGAATGTGGAAGTCACTCCGGGAGTCGGACCCTGGAAGGAAGAATAGTCAGGCAAGGTTATTTTTGGCCCACCCTGGGCCGGGACGCTGTAGAATTCGCAAGAAAATGTCACAAGTGCCAACTGTTTGCCCCTCTCCAGCTGCAGCCGGCCCAACGGCTCCGTAGTATCACGGCCCCATGGCCCTTCGCAATCTGGGGAATGGATCTGGTTGGGCCGTTTCCCCAAGCCAGCGGTCAGAGAAGGTTCCTCCTAGTGATGATTGACTACTTCTCAAAGTGGATGGAGGTGAAAGCGTTGGCTAAGGTGACCTCCCAGGTGATCAGGAACTTTGTATGGGGGGAGATCATCTGTCGCCACGGGCTGCCCCAGGCCATCGTAACAGACAATGGGCCTCAGTTCGCTAGCGCCGAGTTCACCAGCTTTTGCGAACAGCTTGGGATCGATCTCAGGTTCGCCTCGGTTCATCACCCCAGGAGTAACGGACAAGTGGAGGCCGCAAACAAGATCATCGTCAACCTCCTCAAGAAAAAGGTGGAGAACCTAAAAGGGAGCTGGGTGGAGCAGCTTCCCGCGGTCCTCTGGGCCCTGAGGACCACCCCCAACACAGCTACAGGAGAGACCCCCTTCAAACTCTCCCACGGATGCGAGGCAGTGCTCCCCATTGAATTCGAAGTCCAAAAGCCGCGAGTCGTGACAGCAAAGGAAGGCCGCGAGGAATGGCAAGCAGAGAATGAGGAGGAACTAAGGCTCTCCCTTGACATGGTGGAAGAGGTGAGAGACCTTTCCGCCATCCGACAAGAGGAGGTAAAAAGAAGAATGGCCAAATACTTTGATAAGCATGTCAGGATCAAGCAGTTCGTGGAGGGGGACTTGGTGTTGAAGAAAGTCGATGCAGCAGGGAGGTCGGCATCAGTAGGGAAACTCAATCCCAGCTGGGAGGGACCGTTCATTGTAAAGGTGGCCTTGGGGTCGGGGGGCTATCGACTTCAAAATGTAGAAGGCGAGACCTTGAGTCTCACCTGGAGTGGTGACGACCTCAAACGCTTTTTTCCCTAAACCATGTAAGCAACACTCCGATTATAATAAATTCTTTCAAGCTCTCTGATCTCGTTGCAATTGGCCTGCATGGTGGAATATGATGTATTTTGGACCCCGAGCAGATCCCGCTGTCAGGCTCTCACCTAGCTGACAGGGCTGGAAGTCACTCGGTGTCATCCTTGGCCTCGAGCAGATCCCGCTGTCAGGCTCTCACCTAGCTGACAGGGCTGGAAGTCACTCGATGGTGATGTAGTTTGGACCCCGAGCAGATCCCGCTGTCAGGCTCTCACCTAGCTGACAGGGCTGGAAGTCACTCGGTGTCATCCTTGGCCTCGAGCAGATCCCGCTGTCAGGCTCTCACCTAGCTGACAGGGCTGGAAGTCACTCGATGGTGATGTAGTTTGGACCCCGAGCAGATCCCGCTGTCAGGCTCTCACCTAGCTGACAGGGCTGGAAGTCACTCGATGTCATCCTTGGCCTCGAGCAGATCCCGCTGTCAGGCTCTCACCTAGCTGACAGGGCTGGAAGTCACTCGATGGTGATGTATTTTGGACCCCGAGCAGATCCCGCTATCAGGCTCTCACCTAGCTGACAGGGCTGGAAGTCACTCGGTGTCATCCTTGGCCTCGAGCAGATCCCGCTGTTAGGCTCTCACCTAGCTGACAGGGCTGGAAGTCACTCGATGGTGATGTATTTTGGACCCCGAGCAGACCCCGCTGTCAGGCTCTCACCTAGCTGACAGGGCTGTAAGTCACTCGGTGTCATCCTTGGCCCCGAGCAAATCCCGCTGTCAGGCTCTCACCTAGCTGACAGGGCTGGAAGTCACCCGATGATGTCGGCCCTGAAGTCGTCAGGTGTAGGTCAAAGTCCGTGGCAGGAAACGAAGGGGAAGGGTTTTGACAGGGCGAGCTCGGGCTCGGCGAACTCAGATCGGCATAATCAAGAAAGTAAGCTGGACCGGAGGGGTCGGCATAGGCGAGCTCGGGCTCATCATCCCCGGCTCGGCGTAGGGAAGCCGGCCGCGAGCCCGGGCCTCGCCAAAGACGAACCTGACCAGGGCTCCTCGCACACCAGGCCCATCATACTTCGAGAAATTTCTTCGATGAGCACAACCTGGGCGGCTCGTGTGCGAGTAGAGGTAGGCAGAAAAAAAAAAGGCAGGAGGCCGCGCGCGAATCGTAATGGCGTAATAAGGGCGGAGGGTAACTCGCCAAGAAATCATTGGGACTCGGCGAACACTCCAAGCACACCGCTCGCGGGCGCGCTCTCATAATCACTACTCGCGGAACCTGTCTCGGCGAGGTCGCGGGAGAAAATACATTCATGACAATGAACATAGTAAAAAGAACACTGGTATGATCAAAACACCTTTTTATTATTTATAAATGTACAGGGAGCTCGCCTCTGCGAGTAGTCAAAAAAGAGAAAAGACAAATACTAGGCCGTCAGCTGGCCTCGCCCCCTCCGCCGGACTGATCCTCGCCGTCGCCCGAGTGATCCTGGAAGCTCTTCCCGAACATAGCGTCCAGGCTGTCCTCCTTCTCGCTGGGTGGCGTCGCCGGAAACAGACTCGGCATCAGGTCCCGAGCTGAGATCTCCCCGCATCCTTCCACCAGCACCCCTGAATCCTTCATCATCGCGAGGGTGCACTCGGCGGTCTGAATGGAGTTGATCCGCAGTCTCTCAACGAGGTCCGCCTCGCCGAAGATGCGCGGAGACTTGTAGGGGAGAGTGGGATCGATGTCGTGCCCCGGGAAGAAGATCTCCGCCTGGCGGCGCACTTCGCCGAGAAGGTGCTGGTTCTCCCCCTTCAGCTTCGCGTTCGCGCTCTCCAACTCGCCAAGGCGTGCGCGCAGTTGGACGATCTCCTCCCCTCGCTCAACATCGCGAGCCTGGAGCTCCCCGGCAGCGTCAGCGTCCACGGCCAGCTGCGCGCGCAGGCGGCCATTCTCCTCCTCAAGCTCAGTATTGCGAGCCTGGAGCTCGCCCGCCGCCTTGGCATCCTGGAAAAAGAGTTCACTTAGCAGCAGCACAAGGAGCTTTCCAAAGTAAAAAAGTGGTGCGCGACACTTACCAGCCCGCCAGCAGCCTTGGCGAGGAGACCGTCCGCGATGCCGAGCCGCCTCGCCTGATCGGCAACCTGCTCCTTGGCAAGGTCGCGAGCTTGCTCGGCCTTCTCGAGCTGGTGACTGAGGGCGAAGCTGCGGCGCGCCAGCATGTGGTGCAGCTCCAGAGTCCGCAGGTGGGACTGCAAGCCTTCATGACCGAGCTGCCGGAGGGTCGCCCTCTTGTAGGCCTCGGCATCTTCCCGGCCATAGAGGCCGAAGCCGAGGGCGTAGGCGTGACCGGTGGCGGGTTCGCGGTCGTGCCAGGACGGGTGCAGGGTGGAGACGGAGACTCGATGTGCGAGCTCGTCCCACTGCAACATGGGCTCGCCCGCGGAATCCTTCCAGCGCGCGCCGAAGTTGAAGAGGGGGTGCTGCTTCGGCGGCGCGCGCTCGCGGGCAGCCCTCTTCGCCGAGGGAGGAGGGGAGATCGCGGCCGAGGAAGAGGGGGCCTTGCCACCCTTTCTGCCCTTGCTGGTAATCTCCTTCAGCGGGCTCCCCGGAGACACGTCGGGAGGGGTCTCCGATGAGCTGATGTACTTGGGGCTGGACTGATGTTGTTGTTGTTGTTGCCCCCGCGACGCCAGCAGGGCTCTCCGCATCTTCTTCACCTGGCGGGGGCCGGATGGCGGGTTCGACCCCGCGTCCTCGGGTCGCCTCTTGCTGGAAGAGGGCTGCGAGGAGAGCGCCTCGTCTCGGCAGGCCGCTGCCGCCGCCCTCTCGCGAGCAAGAGGGTCAGTCTCCAGCCCCGGGTCCGCAAAAGGCGGGTTCGCGGGGATTATTCGCTCCCCTGAAAGGAAAATACTTGGAAGGTTAGGAAACTCAGGAATGATAATGTGCCGAGTCCGCAAGTAAGGCGAGCTCGGCAAGAGGAAGGAAACGTACCTTCGCCGGGCAGAATCGGGGGGAGCGCGTCGAGGCCCCTCCGCAGGAAGGAGACCTCGAAGTCTTTGTGGAGGAAGAATTTGTGGAGCTCGGCGTCGTTGCCGGACACGGCCGGCGGGCGGTACACCTCCTCGCCTTTCTGTTGCGGCGAGTAGGGGATGTTGCCGAGATCGCCCTTGATGAAGGCGATCTTGGTCATCCAGGTGTGGTGCTTGTTCGCGATCTCGCGAACTTTGATCAGGGAGCCGCCGAAGTAGGCGACCCCGTCCGTCGTCGCCTTGTATGAGAAGAGTTTCCTGAACACCGTCAGGTTAAACTCGATCCTCTCCCGCCGGAGATAGCTCGCGAACGCCACCATCATGGCGATGGCGTTCGAGTTCAGCTGCGCGGGGACGGCCCCGTAGTACTTCAAGATCTGCCGGATCTCCGGCCACAAAGGAAGTCGCAGCCCCACCTCGAAATGCGAGATGGGGAAGGCGAGCTCGTTCTCGTAAAACGTATTGATGGCCTCGCCCGGCCCCGGCCTGCGCGCCTCAAAGCCCGGCGGCACGTACTGGGCTTTGAATTCTGCAAGCTCCTCCTCGCTGGTATGACCGTCAAAGAAACAATAATCCGCGAAGTGCTGCGCGCACTTGGAGCGGCCGTCAGCGTCCGGATTAGTCTTGCCCATGGTCGCAGAAAAGAAACAAAGCGCAGCGCGAGCAGGAAAGAGCAAGAAGGGAAGCAGAGCAATAAAGACAGTACGGGGGTAGGTGAGGGGGGGGGGGCTATTTATAGGAAAAGGAATCTGAGGCCGGCTGTCACATCGGCGCATCTCGCCACCCCAGCTCGCCACCCCAGCTCACCACCCCAGCTCGCCGACTTCCGGCGCATCCTCACTAAGGCTAAGTCAAAACATTACATCATTTTATTTAAATAACAATTAAAAATGTCCTAGAAATTATTCATCCCCGCAGGGGACAGTTCGAAACAGGAAAAAACAGGGCGCGCGAGCAGGGAGGGCACCAGGATGCGAGCGCCGGTCGGCTCGGCAGGGGAGCCCGCAAGTTTACCTACCCCGGCCTCGCGATCCCCGCCCCCCAAGCTGCCGCGCGCGGAGAAGCTCGCGGATCCTTCCAGAGTTCCTCTGCGCGACTAAGAGACCGTCATCTATCTCATCCAGGAGCCGGTTAGGAGACATCAACTCGCCAGGTCGGCCGAGGCGCACCTCCTCAGCAAGGCGCGCATAGTCGCGCTGCAGCGTCTCGTTGGCTCCTTGCACCTCGCGCAGACCACCCACCAGCTTCTTGAGGAGCTTGGCCTCCCTCCTCATCAGCTCGCCTTGATCCACCTCCGGGCCCAGGTAAGAGTCCAGCGAGCTCGGAGACGGGAGGGGAGAGTGACGAGCCGCTCGCGAGGACTACTCGGCGGCCGACTGACTGGGAAGGGCTGTAAAGGCAGATGTCAGCAGAGCAAAAGCTTGTGAAGCACAGGGTTGAGCGAGGCAGACCTGAAGAGCTCGGCGGCTCCAAAGAGAGGCGAGGAGGGATGAACCTCAGGTCCTTCCCGCGACCTGGGCCGCGAGCTCCCGGCGAGATGGGCTCGAAGCCCGGGACAGGAATGGACCCCGGGCCCCCCCCGGCGGGCGCATCAATGTGCCGAAGAGGGGAGCCAGGCGGCGAAGCTGGCCTCTGCGAGCTCACAGGCAGGATCCCGAAGAGGAGTGGCGGATCCCGTGGATGGTTGTCCGGGGCCGAAAGTCGTGAAGTGGCGGGGGCAGCCTCGCCTCGCGGCGTAGGAACCCGCGGCGCGGTCCCCTCGCCATCTGGAAGGCCGCCCTGATCGTCACCGACAACAACAACCTCCCTATCATTCTCCAGAACAGTTCGAGTAGAAGAGCCGGTCTCGCGAGCCAAAGTGGCCCTCAGGTCGTGGAAGATGGGCTCAGCCGCCTCGAGAAATGGCCTTGACTTCTTTGAGCCCGGCTCGGCGGGATCAATTTGAGGGACCTTTGCGGGGACCGCCGTCAGCGCGGCAATACGAGCCTCGGAAGCCCGGCGAGCTCGATCTACGCGCTCTTGAATCTCCTTAGGAAGGGGCATCTTGGCAAGGTAGCAGGGGGAATGGCAAGAGCCAGGTAGCAGAGCAGGTGCACATATATATAGCCGCAGGTGGCCCCCACCATAAGATTCCCTTCACCTCGCCAGCCGGAGCTCGCCGCACACTTCGGGTTGGATGTTTCTTTGCGAGCTTTTTGGCAAGCTCGAAAAGAGCGGGGATTGTGTACAACCCCGTGTCCGGCGAGCAAGTTCAACAAAGGCCAAGCAGGCGAGCTCGGCGAGCTCGGCAGCAGCAGGCGAGCCCAGCAGCAGTAGGCAAGCTCGGCAGCAGCAGGCGAGCCCAGCAGCAGTAGGCAAGCTCGGCGGCAGCAGGAGCGGGCCTGAGCTCGGCATCCGTCGACCAGAGATCGACGATCGGCGACCCAGAGCTCGGCATTCACCGAGCGAGCTGCAACTCGCGACCCGCAGTGGAGCTCGGCAGCAGCTGGCGAGCAAAGCACGCCGAGGTAGCCAGGGGTCCCAGCTCGCCTGAGGATCGGAGGTATTTTTTACTGTTTTAAGCCCTGCTGGCCTGCCCATAGCCCTTCGAAACAGCGGAGTTTGGCTGTTGGCAGGCCCAGCCAAGGGTTTCCTGGTAATTTCAGGTCAGCTATTTTAGTTATTGGCAGTCCAGGTTTTGAAAACTATAAATAGGACCCAAGGGGTACCCCTGAAGGCACGTTTTCTCCTTGTGCTCCTCTCCCCAAATTCTCTGTGCTTTCTGAGGGTACCTTAGCTCGGCTTCAGGCTAAGGAGGGGAAGCGCTCTGAGATCTTCCGGGTTTGTGGTGGGACCTCCCCGCCGAGCCCTTGGGCCTGTTTCTCCCTGTCTTGTTGTTTTTCCTTGCAGGAACGAAGTAGGCGCGAGACCACCCCTTTCCCCAAGGGCGAGCTCTACAGGAAGCCGGGTTCCGGTTTCAACACTATTGGCTGAATGAAGAACGTAGGTTAGGAGCTGGGCACGGGGTCCCACTCATTGGATGGGCTGTTATGAAGAACCTGCTAACCGATCAGTACGTTCCCGCGTACCATCGGACGCAAATGTTCGATGAGCTTGCCACCCTTCGGCAAGGCTCAATGTCTGTTGCTGAATATATGGGAGAACTTAAGGACCGTATGGTACGTTGTGACCTTCGAGAGATCCCCGAAGTAACTTTATCTAGATTTCGAAAGGGACTTCACCCCGACATTCAGCGGAAACTCTTGCGTTATGGTCACACGGACTTGAATACGACTTTCAATGCCGCCTTGGACATTGAAAAGAACCTAGCATCTAAAGCTCACTCCCGTTATTCTAATGCGAAGAATAAGTCCACCGCTGGGGCCTCTTCTTCCACTTTTCCTGATAAAGGAAGATTTAGATCCTCCGAGTCGAAATCCGTTGTGATTACCGCGAGAAATACCAAGAACCCCGCAAGTGAGCGTATCCCCGTTGGAAAGGTTAGCAAGGCTAACACCACTTGTTACTCATGCGGTGTTCAAGGCCACTATGCCTATGAATGCCCCACCAAGACGAAGGCCATAGCCTTACTAGAGTCCACTACCGACCCTGACGACTATGTCCATGAGGCCGAAGAGGAGAGCGACCCTGACGGAGTCCCTAGTGACTTGGAGGACGATCACCGCCTTATGGTGATGCGTTGCATTTTGACCACTCCTCGTCCTGTAGACGACTGGAAGAGGACGAGCATCTTTTCCCTGATCTTTAAGAGTGGAGAAAAACTTTGCAAATTAGTTATTGATGGTGGTAGTTGCGTAAACGCCGTTTCTGAGAATGCCGTTAAGCGTATGTCCTTGACCATCGAGCCGCACCCGACCCCCTACCAGGTCGCTTGGATTAGTAAGGTTACTATTAAGGTTACCCAACGATGCCTAGTCCCCCTGTCTTTCAAATCCTACACGGATGAGGTTTGGTGCGACGTCCTACCAATGGACGTTTGTCATGTGTTATTAGGCCGCCCTTGGCTATACGACCGTGATGTGACGCACTATGGTCGTGCCAACACTTATGAGTTTAAATTCAATGGCAAGATCGTCACCTTGAGACCGACTGTGCCAAAAGAGCCGGTAGTGTTGGCTAAGGATACCACCATCCCAGTTGAGAGGAAAGCCTTGAGTTTAGTTGGTAGGAAGGAATTTGTGAAGGATCCCTTTATTGGGGGAATAATGTACGCTCTTGTACTTCTGAGTGAAAAAACTGATGGTGGCGTGTTGGAAGATTTACCCCGAGAGCTACGGGTATTGTTGGATGAGTTTAGGGATGTATACCCGGAGGAGTTGCCTTCGTCGTTACCACCGCTTAGAGATATACAACACGCAATAGACCTTATCCCCGGATCGTCCTTACCCAACCAACCACACTATAGGCTTAATCCAACTGCCCACATAGAGTTACAAACCCAGATAGAGGAGTTGTTAAATAAGGGATTTATTAGGACGAGTATGAGCCCATGTGCTGTCCCCGCTCTTCTGGCCCCTAAGAAGGATGGCACCTGGCGCATGTGTGTTGATAGCCGAGCTCTCAACAAAATTACTATAAAATATAGGTTTCCAATTCCGCGACTAGATGATCTCTTGGATGTCCTATCGGGTGCCACTATCTTCTCTAAACTGGACTTACGGAGTGGTTACCACCAAATCAGGATCCGAGAGGGGGATGAGTGGAAGACGGCGTTCAAGTCTAAGGACGGGTTGTATGAATGGCTTGTGATGCCCTTTGGGCTATCCAATGCCCCCAGCACCTTCTCCCGGATGATGACGCACATCTTTAGGCCATATATGGGGAAGTTTGTTGTAGTGTATTTTGATGATATCCTAGTGTTTAGTACCTCCCCCGCCGAACACCTCTCTCACATCAAAGTAGTCCTCTCCACCTTAAGGACTGAAACCTTATATCTAAATCTAAAGAAATGCACGTTTTATGTTTCGGAGGTTGAATTCTTAGGTTATATAGTTGGCTCTGAAGGAATTCGTGTTGACCCAGGAAAGGTTCAGGTGATTAGAGACTGGCCCGAGCCCACTAGCCTTCGTGAGGTGCGTAGTTTCCACGGGTTAGCTACCTTTTATCGTCGTTTCATACGTGATTTTAGTAGCATTATGGCACCCATTACGGACTGCATGAAGAAAGGAGAATTCACATGGTCCAAATCCGCCACGTTTGCATTCCATCGTATTAAGGAGCTTATGACCGAAGCACCGGTGTTACGTCTCCCTGACTTCACCAAGGTCTTCGAGCTTACTTGTGATGCATCTGGCGTAGGGATTGGAGGTGTCTTGAGTCAAGAGGGTCACCCGGTTAGTTATTTTAGTGAGAAGTTAGCGGGTGCTAAGTTAAACTATTCCAATTACGATAGGGAGTTTTATGCGGTCATTAGATGTTTGCATCATTGGAGGCACTACCTCCTTCATAAGGAGTTCGTGATCCTCTCTGATCATGAAGCGTTGCGATTCATCAATGGTCAGCACAAAATCAGCCCGCGCCACGCTAAATGGGTATCCTTCTTGCAAGAATACACATTTACTCTCAAGCACCTTAAAGGGACCGACAATCGAGTTGCCGATGCACTCAGTCGCCTCACCCTCTTACTTTCCTCCATGCAAGTCCACGTGGTAGGGTTCGAGCGCATAAAGGATGAATACGCCACATGCCCTGATTTTCAGGAGCCATACTTATCTGCCCAGGATAGCTCTCCCACGACCATCACGGCCTATTCACTTAGAGACGGATACTTATTCAAACACGGAAAATTGTGTATCCCCCACTCCTCTTTGCGACTCCACATCATTTGGGAGTTACATAGTGGTGGCTTGAGTGGCCACTTTGGCAGAGACAAAACGATAACGCTCGTAGAGGAGAAATTCTTTTGGCCTAAACTAAAGGTGATGGTTGGGAAAGTTGTGAGCAGTTGCCGTACGTGCCAAGTTTCTAAAGGTACTAAGTCCAATGTAGGTTTATACACTCCGCTACCTATTCCGTCCGTCCCGTGGGAAGACGTGAGCATGGACTTTGTATTAGGCCTTCCCCCCACCCTGCGACGTCATGATTCTATACTCGTTGTTGTGGATAGGTTCTCCAAGATGGCGTACTTCCTCCCCTGTAGTAAGACCAACGACGCCTCTCACATTGCGAAACTGTATTTTAAAGACGTCGTTAGTCACCGTGGCGTTCCGAAGACTATTGTCTCAGATAGGGACGTCAAGTTCACTAGCTACTTTTGGAAAACCTTGTGGGTTATTATGGGCACAAAATTATTATTCTCCGCGGCTTATCACCCACAAACTGATGGCCAGACGGAAGTAGTCAATCGGAGCCTAGGAAATCTTCTTCGATGTCTCGTGAGCGACCATAAAGGCACTTGGGATTTACTGCTTCCACATGCACAACTAGCTTACAATAATTCTAAAAATCGGTCCACGGGTATGTCTCCGAATGAAATTGTCCACGGGTATAAGGCCCCTGTGCCACTTGACTTGGTCCCCTTACCTCCCACATACAAAACAAGTCAGTTTGCACAATCCTTCGCCCAACATATTCACGACTTACATGCACGTATACGAGCTACCTTGACTGCTCAATATGAGTCTTATCAAGCGCACGCTAATCTACATAGGAAGGTGTCACACTTTAAGGTCGGCGATCTGGTTTTAGTACGGTTAGTTCCCGAACGAATGCCAACTGGCACCGTTAAAAAGTTAGCTCCAAAACGCGCCGGTCCTTTTCGGATTATAAAGAAGCTAGGTGACAACGCTTTCGTATTGGATTTGCCTGCTGAATGGGGTATCTCCCCTATTTTTAATGTCTCGGATTTGACGCTGTTTGTTGCGCCTCCACAAGAGTTGGTTTCTTTGTCGTCTTCTCCCTCCACTGAAATTTCTAATGGGTTGGGGAGTGGTAGTTTGGATGATCTCTCTCCTCCGGTCCCCGCAGGTATAACATCGGATGGTACGCTGCCTTCTTTTATTCCTACTGCTGACATGTTTCCCAGGTTTCCCAAGACGTTTCTCCATCCAGATATGATACTCGTTGCTGAGCCACTTACTACTCCTGCCGGTGCTACCTACCGCTTCCTCATCCGTTGGCGTGACCGCCCACCGTCGGACGACTCATGGGTCCTCGCGACAGAGCTTCAACGTTTGGATGCCGAGCTTCTCCGCCGCTTTCTATCAGCCCACGCATCGGAGATGCGCGATTTTGAGTGGGGGAGGATTGATGGCGCGGCCCCTCCAACACTTCCTGATGATGACCCGGTTGTTGCGGCCCCTCCAACACTTCCTGATGATGACCCGGTTGCTGCGGCGCAACAAGTTAAAGATTTGCGGCGTCATGACAACGCCACGGACGCTAACGGAAAGCTGCGATACAACCTCCGTCCGCGGCGCGCAAAGCTTGCTTAATAATTCTACTTAGTTTTATTTTAATTGCTTAAAACATTTGGCTTGTAATATTTTTTATTTTCATGTTGGTGTGCTATTAAACCCTTGGTGTGTATGTAACCGCCCGGATGGATGAGATTTCATCTCCATCATGGATGGTTGGATCTCTTTTGTAACTCCTATTTAAAGGAGGATATTATGATGAGTTATGGATTGGAAAAAGAAACCTAAAGTAACCCCCCCTTGAGGAATTTCGGCCACCATGGTGAAAGCCATAGCCACCTCCTCCCCTTTGGTGTGAAGCCAAGCCTTGCCTCCTCCATCCCCGTTCGGTGCGACTCCGGCGTGGCTTCTCTCGGTGCGACTCCGTGGAAGAAGGAAGCAGCCCCCTTCGGTGTGAAACCGGTGGAACCGTGGAGAGAGTGAGTCTCCCACAAATATTGTGTGATCTTCTTCTTGGTTGGGTAATCTCTTCCCTATCTTTGTGTTTCTTGCTGTGAGAATTTTGTGGAGGTTATTCATCCGTCTTTTTCGCGATTTTAAAGTGTTTTTCGCTTGCAAATCTGAATCGAACGTTGTTGTTGACCCTCTTGTTTTCCGGATTGGAAGATCCGCTAGAGAACAAACTAGGCCAAGCCTTGACTTGTTCTCCAAGATTGGGCACGCTTTGGTGCTAACAAGGGAGTAATCTCAACTTGTTCTTGATCCCTCCTTATCGTTTACCGCCGCTCCTAAATATATTTTTTGCTGCGATTGACGGCTTATTGTGAAAAGAATAGATGCTTGTGTAGGTGCGGTGAGATGTGTGCTTGTTGGAGAGGTAGGTCCTAAGGTCGTGGTATCGAGTCCGGCTAGGCGCGAGTTGTGTGCTTGTTGGAGAGTAGGTCCTAAGGACGTTGTATCGAGTCCCGTATTTTTGAGAGCCAACCGACCCCTTTTCGTTCGCTTTTGGTCGGAGCACTCTCTTATTTTTTCTATGTTCTGTGATGGGTAATCCGCCGTTCACGTAAGCACGTCCATCTCACAAACATCCCTACACCATGATGTCTCTAGGCAATAGGCTGAAGGAAGGGAAAAGGAGGCTACAACTGAACAATAATAACAAGCAGGTAACATGACAGAGTTTCATATTTCTAGTAGTTATTATATAAATAACATTGTTGCATAAAGATAATGTCTAAGTAATTGCAGTAATTATAAAAGAGCAATATAATATCATGCATAAAGAATAAGTAACAAGCAACACAAGTAAATATCAGAATGCAAAAGACTAAATTTAACTTATAAAAATATCCATAAAAATTTATAAGGTAAGGATCTTGTATATGAATACAAATGTAACTCATCATATAAAAGTATCATTATGAATTTATATGATGATGATCTTCTTATGTAGTGTAATGCAATGTATGTATGAATGAATGTTAATTCGCCCTTTACTTACTCACACACTCAACTCTCCAACTCTATGATGACAAGATCATAGTTCTCGCTTTTCAAGTGTAGCCAACCTCTAAAACACCTCCCATCATGGTCAGACGATGGCAGTGGAACAAGCTTCTCCATTATTAGGTGGGTATAAACATTACCCGACCTATGCCTTACGAACGACTTGACACAATAACCACTAGAGAATCTTGTACTCTTTGTTCGGCTAAACTGGTGGAGACTTAATAGCTAACAAAAGGGTCAATGAGAAAACATCACCAAGACACCAGCTAAGCTCAACCCCATAGCCTGGAGTTAACCTCCCAGGTACCTTCAGTGTGCTAATCCGTCAAACTTGTACACCTGACACAAGAAATCCTATCAACTAGGATCAGTATGTAAACAATGTATGACAACACTCATAGTATACTCATGTTTAGTACGCCTATTAACCCACACCAAAGGACTACCAATTGAGTCCTTAATATAATAAAATTAGAAAATAATCATATCCTTCAAACTACATCAAAAAACCACACCTAAAATTTCCGAGTTGCCATTAACTTAAAACCCTAGGGTTTAACTCTAGTGTGGTGGAGTGTATAAGACATGAGAATTTATTATGATCTTAAAGGATTACTTGTGTGTCTAGTGTTGAAATCAAACTCACCAAATAAGGTTCCACCATAAACCCCATATCACCTCGCCTTGGAGCTCACTAGGGCTAATGTATACCTATATTAAGCCATTAACCCCTAACCACACCACCTTGCATTCTGAAGCACACATTCGCCAAGTATCCTAGACTCGAACATAAGTCCTAAACTTGGAAATGCACTTATCATTCACTACGTCAATTCTTTGGTTATAAGATGAGATGTCCTAAATCTAGGAATTTTTCATTCATTATCAATCACATCTAAACACTTGGGTGAAAATGAGCTGTATTACTAAGATCATTCATCATATGTTTTTATATGATTAGTATAAAACTAAGTGCACATGCTTCTTCATCATCACATATGATCCTCTACTTGCACGACAACTTGCAAGAACTTAAAAACAACAAGGTGCCAAGATTGTCGTTTGTATATATCTGATTATGGTCAATGTTTGACACCGCGTGATAAGACCTACTGCCAGGTGCTAGCCCTATCGCTGGTGGTAGCTTACTTACAACGAGACTATAAAAGCGCGCATTTCTTTTTCTGAGGAGATAAGGGAGAAGATTTACAAGCCTAGGGTTGTGCTACCGTCTCTGTTGGTGCAAAACAGTATCTCCAAGAAAGAAAAAGCGAAATTTCTCCATCCCATTCATGGTCGAAGAACTCCGAAAAGCTAAGTCTCCAACGACCATCAGTGGTTGATTGAGTGCAAGAAGAACGACATCCAGAAGCCTCGATCATGCATCATTTTACTGGGATTTCTTATTTCAGGGAGCAGCAATTTCAAACCCTTTTATTTTCTTGTATTTTATTTAACGTTGTTGTATTTTGTGCGGAGAAATCATCTGGTGTGGACGTCGAGTTCCTGGGAGGAGTTCGTGAGAAATCGGTTTGGGAGGCCGTCAGATATCTTGTAGGAATCTGTGGAAATCGTCCTGGGAGGACCTCTAGATCTGGGAGATCTAGTGAGCTCTAAGACCCTTCCTGGGAGGAAGGTGAGGAGCCGTCTCATCGATCTCCTTAGGAATTAGACAGAGAGAGTCAACTGATCCTGAGAGGGCCAGTATAGAAACCAAAAGATTGTTTGATACATCGCCTCCATTCTCCGACATCACGGATATCTAGTTTTGTTATTGTAAACTAATACTTAATTTTGAATAAAATTATATTTATTTTATTTCATCTCAAATTCATGGTTGAATGTTGCTAGGGCATTGAGGATTGTGTGAGAAATTGAAAAACAAATTTTTACAATGAAAAAAAGGCTTTGTGACCTACCACGACGCTGTAGTGGTCTACCGCCCCGCGGTAGCTTCCAGAACAAGTTGCCCTTGATGAAATTTATTTTTAATTCTGAATTTACTTAAAAACCTTATTCACCCCCCTCTAAGGTTGGCCACCATATCCAACAGTGTCTATGACATTTTTTTGTAACGCCCCGAAACTCAAAAGAGCGATGGGGGACGTTTTGGGCCAGATTTGGAATCTGGCAGTAGGCACACGGCCTGGGACACGAGCGTGTCCCGGGGCGTGTTAGGCTGGAGTCGATGATTTGGTCGAGAGGTCGACGATTTTGGAGTCGACGATCGTCGAGCCGAGAACATGGCCTGAGACACGGGCGTGTCTCAGGGCATGTCGAGCCCGTGTCGACGATCGGCCCGGGGTGTCGACAAATTTCGCTCGACAAAGTGTCGAGATGGGGCACACGGCCTAAGACATGGGCGTGTCTCAGGGCGTGTCGAGCCCGTGTCGTCGATTGTCTAGGGAAGTCGACGATTTTCGCTCGACGAAGTGTCGAGACAAGACACACGACCTAGGACACGGGCGTGTCCAAGGTCGTGTCAGACAGTCGACGAACTTCGCTCGGCGAAGTGTCGAGACAATGAACACGGCCTGGAGCCCAGGCATGTTCGAGTAGACACGGGTTAGGATACGGGCGTGTCCAATACCCGTGTGAGTCTCGGGTTGTTTTTGGGCTGTGTCGAAGGAGGCACACAGCCGACCACACGGCCGTGTCAGTTGGAACACGGGCGTGTCAGGTCGAACACGGGCGTGTTGGATTCCCGTGTGTTGTTCCAGGCGCGTCGATTTTGATGGCGAATGAGGGACACGACCCTGGACACGTGCATGTGCTAGGCCGTGTTCGGCCCAGTTTTAATATTTCAGGCCCGAATCAAGGCCGTTCGTTTCTTTAATTTGGGATCCAATGATCGGGGGTTATTCCTGATGGGATATACCCGGGATTGGACCTTAGAAACCCTCATTTATTTTGAGTGGTTCTCTTTCTAAGTCAATAAAGAGAGGAGAGCAAAGGAGGAAGAAGAAGAAGCTAGATTCGGCCATTGGAGGAGCTTCGAAGCTCTAAATCGCGAGCCGACTTCGGATCTACGGAGGCAAAGAGAGTGTGGTGCTTTTCACCCGCTTACATTTCCATGGCGCCAAAGAGGAACGCTAGGGTAACGATGCTCTACTTGAGCATGTGAAGCTCTACTTCTTTTGCAAAAGGGAAGCCCGCTCTCGCGAGTTTGCGGTGAGTTGGAGGCGTTCCTTTGGGTAGACATGAATAGTACCCGTTGTTAGAGTCCGTAAACGAGAACGGACATATGCATGATGTGTGAATCCTACCCGGACATGTTGGTCTGGATCGGTGATGTTGCATTGCATAAATGCCGTAGAAGACTCCGTGCGATTGGTTGTTTTTCGGGTTTTCTACACGGTAGATTGCAACAGGGAGCCTTGGGGATTAACCCTAAGGTGCACCCGGAAAACTGGGCGGATGCGTGATCTTGCCAACTTGGAGGCCTGAGAGCCAACTTGAACATAACCGGGTTATGTGAAATGCATGACGGAAACAGGAATCGGGAGAAGTTTGACCCGCGCATATGGCTTGAATTGTCGTTGCGATGTGAGCACGGGTTAGATGGAACCGTACCCATTTCTATGTCGTTCAGTTAGAGCCGTTGGCATAAATGAGGGTCTTCGGCGGTCTATAGCTTAAATTGTCGTGACCCATGCCGGGAAGAAAAATTGCTCATATGTTTGGCCGTCAAAGTGGCGGTGGTGAGTCCGGAATGTCTATGACTTAAATTGACATGACATTGGCTGGTTCACCGAGAATGTGCCCTGAATGCACGCGGTGTGAGGCCGTGCGAGCCTACGCCTGTGATGTTGTGATATTACTATATTGCTCGCTTATGCTAATAAAATTCAGGGAAGGAGCATCGCCGCCCCGAGCTGGGGGCGGGATCGTTATAATTTGGTCAGCATTGCTGACCGTTGCTTTTGTTTGCCACCGTGCGGTGGTTTGTTACTTGCAGGTGCTGCTGGACCAAGCGGTCAATAGCGGGCTAAAGCCCAAATTGCGAAGCCGGCCCTCGAAGGCCTAATTGGGATATTTACTGCTTTTATTCATGTATGACCGGCCTGCGTGCCGTGGTTTGTAAATCATGTAATGTTAAGTAAACAATTTTGTAAGGCCTTAAGGCCTGTTCTTATGTATGTACTGCATTCCTATTTGGTATATTTAGTGGACATTCATGCTCTTTGTGCTGGGTTCTTAATTGAAACTTTTATAAACTGCTTCCGCTAGAATGCTCTGTGTAGGACGTTGGATTAGTTGGATGGTTTCCATTGAGTAACCACCCGGTCTGTCTGTGGTATATGGCGTCGGGCCCCAGCCGGACCTACTGCTATATGCTATGCGACGGATAGGAGGTGTTACAGCTTTCATCAAAGAGGTCATCAAAGTTGTAATGATATCCTCATCAATGCACGATAGAGCTGGAAAATCATCCAGAGCTCCCTTAATGCAGTGGAGTGTCCGATGTTGGCAACGATCCAACATTATAAAGACCACCACACGAGATTGGATCGAGTTATTGTTATATAACACAAAGTCTCCCCGCAGCTCGTGGTCAATGCAGGTGTTTCAACTCCTTTAATTAATCTTCAATTCATGGGGGCTCAAGCTCAAACATGAAATGTGTCTGTACAATCCCGTATCCGGCGAGTTGGGTCGCCAGGAACAAGACCAGCCAGTTCCCTTTTCCTAAGTCTCGGGCAAGCACTAAGGGGGGCAGAGATCGGCAGCCTCCAGCTCGTCCAGGCGAGCCTGGCTAGTGGCACGCGAGTATGGACAGCCGGGTCCGCATTCGCTGGGAGGTGAGTAGAAGCAACGAGTACTGCCCAGTCCCCTCAGTTCGTCGAACGGAGCTCGGCGTTTGTCGAACGAAGCTCGTCGTTCGTCGAACAGAGCTCGGCATTTGTCGAACAGAACTCAAAGTTCATCGAGCACTGGGATTTTCGTTGAGTCCCAGGCCGCTCGCTGAGTTCTGACCGCTGAGCGAACTCGCGGCAAGCGAGTGGGACAGTCCGGACCCATAATCGCTATAGGCCGGGCGGAGGTGGTGAGTGCCAGCTACATTGAGCACTCGCCTCCCTTGTCGAGCAGAGGTTTCTGAGGGCTACTCGCTCATTGATCTGTGAGGTATTTTTACCACTTTGCTCCCGCTGGCCTGCTCATAGCCTGGTAAAACAACGGAGTTACGCTGTTGGCAGACCTGGTTGGGCTGCACATTGCTGTTCAAAACAGCTGAGGTTGGCTATTTGCAGGCCGTTTTCAGAAATCTATAAATAGGACCCAAGGGGTACCTTAGAAGGCATGCTCACTTGTTCCCTAATCTTCTTGCGCTTTTTGAGGTAGCCTTAGCTCGGCCTTTGGCTAAGGAGGGGAAGCGCTCTAAGATCTTCCGGGTGTGTTGTGGGACCTCCATGCTGAGCCCTTGGGTCAGTTTTCCTTTGTCATTTGACTTGCAGGAGAGAAGTAGGTGTGCGATCACCCCTTCCCCAAGGGTCAACTCTACAAGAGACCGAATTTTCAGTTTCAACATTTTGGTGCGGTGAACGTGGAGAGTGGTCAGCACAGAAAATCTTCGGCAGGCTCGATGATAGGAGGGCATGGCTCGGACAGGTCCGATTCGCTGTCTCTGCCACATCTAGCCACGGTGGGGATGTTTGAAGACTTCAGACAGGAGGTACTCAGCCTCATCAAGTTCGCACTTGACGCGCGTGCAGAGTGCTCGACTCCGGCTATCCCGATCGTTGTCGCCCCTTCTCTGGGAGAGGACTCTCCCGGTAGGCGAGCTGGGAAGCAGGTCGTCGAGGAAGGAAGGGGATGCGAGCTCCCCGACCACGAGCACTTCCCCGGGAGGGCAAGATGGGTGCGCGAGATCCTTCAACCTGAATAGTGGGGGGAGGCAGCCCCTTCAACGAGTTGGTTTCTTCTGCCCTCGTTCTAGAGGGGTTCAAGGAGCCAGAGATGTCGTACTACACCAGGAATGGTTACCCGGTACAGCACTTCCAGTGGTTTGAGGACGTGGTCTCGATCTGGCAGATGTCAGATGGGTTCAAGTGCCGACTCTTCACAATCACTCTCAAGGAGAAGGCGAGGGAGTGATTTCACCAGTTGCCGGCCAGCTCCATTTCCTGCTTTGAGGACCTGCGCCAGGGATTCATGTTAAGGTTCAACACCTTCAAGCGAAGGAAGAAGGAGTCAGAGTCCCTGTTCCACATCAAACAGGGGGTTAACGAGATCTTGAGAAGCTATGTTGACCGGTTCCAGGAGGAGGTCACCCAGGTCAAAAAGATGCCAGACCATAGCCTGATGATGGCTTTCACCCTGGGCTGCAATAGGGTTTCTTCAGGATTGAGCTGAAGAGTGTGCCCCCCCCCCTCCTACGAAGAGCTGATGGAGAGGGCGGCGAGAGAAGTTGATGGGGAGGCATTAAATACAGAGTTTGACCAAAAGTTGGCCAGGTGGGCGACAGAGGAGGAGAAGGAACCAAGAGGAGGCGGAGGACATATGGAGAGGAGAGCTGAGTCCGGGCAGAGGGAACAGCGGCAACTGCAGCAGCAGCAACCTATGTGGGGGCGTTAGGAGCCAGACCGTCTGCAGGGCTGGAGGCCCGAGTGTTAGGATCAGGGTCCACGAAGAGGTTACCAAGGAAGGGACAACCGCCAGTGGGGCAAAGATTAATTCCATCCCCAGGTTGGAGGCAAGCCCAGAGACCTCCCCTCCTCGATCAGAATAAGGCTATGTCCATAACCATGGGGGAGAGGAGGAAAGCAGCACAAAGGAGGAGGAGAGAAGTCAGGGTGGAGTTTTCCTACTGTGACTTCCACCAGGAAGAGGGGCACGCCATGGCCACATGCCCGGAGTTCCTCGAGATGAGAGGGAACAAGGAGCAGTACCAGCAACAGGACTGCTAGGAGGTGAGGATCGAGGAAGTCCTTCCTCGGGCGGAGGAGGAGGATCGATGTGAAGATCGCGTAGATGTCGGGACCTGGGGAGGGATCAGAGTTATCTACGGGGGGGGGGGGGGGGGGGGGGGGTTGAGGTTTCCCGGAAGGCGAGCCTCCACACCATGAACCATCAGAGCGTTGGATCCACATCCCAGACCCCACCCCCGGAAGAGAAGATGACCTTGTTGAGGAAAGATATGACGGAACATGATGATCCCTTTTACAATGCGCTGGTCATCCAGACGGCCATCGAGAATTTCACCGTCTCCCGGATCCTCATTGAAAATGGAAGCTCCGTCAACGTCATCTTCAAGAAGAAATTCGACGCAATGAAGGTGGAGGCAAAGAGGGTGCTGGCTTCAGATGGCCCCTTGTTTGGGTTCTCAGGGGAAAGGAAGGAGTTAGAAGGAGGAGTGGGGCTCCATTTCACCCTGTGGGGGCAGTCCCGGAACTACCGATTTGTCATCGTGGATGCCTCCAGCAGCTACAACGGCATCTTCGGAAGGCCCCAAATCAGCGCCTTCCGCTGCGTCTCCTCGTTGTTTAACCAATGCCTAAAGTTTAATGCCGAGGGGATCCAGGTCCGGGTCTGGGGAGACCCTAAAGTATTGTGAGAGTTCCATGATATTGCCGTGAACTCTATCTCCTAGCAGGAAGGGGCCGAGGAGATGGAGCGGAGAATGGAGGAGTTGGGGCAGGAGGCTGGTAGGGAGGAGATGGAGGTGGAGAGATGCACCAAGGTATAGGTGGCAGGAGGAGACCGGGAGGAGTTGGCCGAGGCAATGGCCATGGAGGAAGAGGTGGAAGCAGAGGTTCTTGTCCCAGAGGAGAGGGACGTCAGAGAGTGGGGGGAGAAGTCCAGGTTAGAGGCTGCAGAAGAGGTTGTGGATATGGAGGTTCTCACACTTGGAGGCAGGGTGGAGAAGGTTTGCGTCTACGGGAGGCTGACCCCGGAGGCTCAGGGCAGGATGCTGACATGAATCCAAAAGAACGTGGACATTTTCACATGGAGTGCCATGGAGATCTTGGGGGTTGACGGAGATGTGGATTGCCACCGCCTCAACCTGGTCCCAGGAGCATGCCCCATCCAGCAGAAGAAGAGGTCCACCGCGGAAAAGCTGACCGAGCCCATCAGGGAGGAGGTGTCCAAACTTCTCAAGGCCGGCTTTGTATCCGAAATACAATACCCCGGCTGGGTCTCCAATGTTGTTATGGTTAAAAAAGGAGACGGTCGGTGACGTATATGTGTTGACTTTTCTTTTCTTAATAAATCATGCCCTAAGGACTGTTATCCCTTGCCTCTAATCGACGCGCTGGTTGACTCAGCCATCAGATTTTCTCTAATGAGTTTCTTAGATGTGTTTTCGAGTTACAATCAGATCAGGATGTATCCCCCGGACATCAAGGATGTCTCGTTTATCACAGGGGATGGGTTCTACTGCTATAAAATGACGCCCTTTGGGCTAAAGAATTGTAGGGGCGACATACCAGTAGATAATGGACATGAACTTTAGGGAACAAAAGGGGAGGAACCTGGAGGTGTATGTAGACAATCTCTTGATCAAGAGTCGGAACGTGGACTCTAACCTCTAGGACCTCGAGGAAACCTTAGCCACCCTGCAAAATATAAGATGCGGCTTGCTGGATCCCCAGTTTGGATTTGGGTTAAGGTTCACTATTAGTATATTTTGACCCACCTTGTATAGCCAGGTTCAAGTTTGTCAGTCCTAGAGTTTAGGCTAGTCTTAAGAATCAAGCTTCATGCACCAGCTTGCAGTAGACTTCAGGAGGCTTAGACTTAAAAGAATTCAGAGTTCAGATTATTAGTTCGAAGTTCTTCAAACTCAGCTCGACGATCGTCGATCTCAGATCGATGAACTCAGAGTTCTTTCTTTGAGTTGAGCTCGACAATATTTGAGCTCATGTCGACGATTTCTTCCCTCAAGACAGATTCTCTGATCAACCAACTTGGAGCTCAGAATTACCAAGATATTTCTAGATTGATGTTTGCTGAGCTCAGGTCGACGAAGACGATTCTCAGCTCGACGAACTTTGAGTTCAGGTCGACGAAATCTGTTCTGAGATCTGTTAGAGCATGCATTCCACGCTTCCTGGTTTGCTAATAACAAATCTTGTTTGTATTTAATATTTGGGTGTTTGTTTTGTGTACAGATAACACAAGTCTATATCTAATACCTTTTTGGTGCTGAATCGGATCAGAATTGAGCTCGGGATATATCGCTAGGCAATATTGAGTATCGCCTACAGGCGATAGCGCCACTCGACGCATTTTCGCTCGATGCTCGACGAAAACGTGGCCTCCATTACATCTCTATCGCCAGACAGCGTTATCCGGTATTGTCAGACGATAGTGCACGATTTGGTGCTCGACATTTGTGTGATGCGAAAATGAGGAGTTCGTGGGACACGTGGCAGCGGTTACCGATATCGCCATGTGGCGATACCCAGTATCGCCCGGCGATATCGCCAGAATATAAAAGCCTTTCATTTCTTGATGAAATCACGAATTTCATCACCTGGAGTGTACTTTCCTGCAAAGACAATTCAGAGAGCTCCAGAACTCAGAGATACTCTATACTCTCAAGAAGGGAAAAAGCGTGAAAGATTGACGGCACGTTCTCAGCATTCGAAGCAACTCTAGCAAGGATTCGTCTGCATCTTCAGTGCATTGTTTGAATTGAGTGCCTAGCCTAAAGTGTTCATTTTATTTTGTCTTTGTCTCAATTATTTTCTCATTATAATTGGTAGAGAAATCGCCGCCTTGTGTGTGGTGTCTAGGTCCTTGTGTGGCTTAGGAGAGAATCGTCGCCTTGTGAGTGACGTCCAAGTCCTTGTGTGGCTTAGGGAGAAATCATTGCCTTATGTGCAACGTCTAGATCGTGGTTAAATCTATGGGAGGCTAGTAGAAAGATCTAAGAAGAGATACGCTTTATCCTTCCGGTTCTTGGTAGAAGAACCGCCGAAAACACTAGCAAATTATTTATTTCATGAGCCTGTCTATAGCTCTATAGAGACACTTTGTATTCAATTTATCTCTTTTGAAATATATCATTATTATTTTTAGCTAGTATACATTTTCACTCTTCAATTATATTGTTGTTATTCATCGAATCAAGTTTGCTTAATTTTTAAGGAAAATTTAAAAGAACCCTTATTCACCCCCCCCCTCTAATGTCACAACCCGCATTTTCTCCGAATTTGAGAAATATCAGAGTATGAGAAAACATGCGTCGTGATGCCACATCGAGCAGAGGATAATTGTCGACGCTCAGGCGAACACCATTTAACTAGACTATGAAATTTTATAAGTTTAATGATTATAAAATCAGTTATATTTTAAAGGCCGTATCGCTCGGCTCAGTGGATCACCTAGTCCACAGTTTAAAAACTACACTTATACACAGCGGAAAATACTTTATTTATATTTGACATCCTATGAGAGTGCATAAGTGTCCCCCAAGATCCACTTATACTATGCAAGACTCTAGATTTATTTTATATTATAAGTAGGAAAATGATCTTTTTACGTTACTTGGAAAGTAGTGTATGAGTTTTATAAACATGCCGATCATGAGATATACTTATTATAGCGTTTTTAGTTTTAAAAATAACTAGCAACCTAGCATAAATCTTCCCAAGAGCAAATAAACTATCTCCAGAAAGGTAGCAGTAAAAGAAACATATCTAGTATCATAAGTAAAAAACACCAGCGGGCATCAACAACCTGACACGAACCCACTGGCGAGCATGTATGTCTGTAAGAAAAACATAAAACTACCTCACAAAATCAAAGAGGAAGATCCCAGCAACCAAAGGGATCAACAACAATCACCAAGGAAAACCAGTGGCTCAACCGGCTACTGCTCTAAACTTGAGGCATCCAAAGAAAGAACACCTCAGCAAGTAAAAAAAATAGGATAAACTGAAGTATAGCAAAAGTATCCAAAAGGAACTAGTGAAAGCAAGAAACATGACAATAAAAACAAACACTGTCTAAAGATAACCAAAAGTACACCAGGTATAAGGAAACAATAGCAAGCCCTGCTTAAATCCTACAGAGGCTACAAGGCAAATGAAAAGAAATCCTGCCAAAAAATGTTGCATTCTACAAGGAAGAAACACCTAACAATCCTAATTTGTGAGTTAATGGCAGCAGTAAAAATCCATATGGTTCAGGATTGGAGGCAAACACGGTCCCCCAAACCACCATCACCAAAACAAAATAAGCTTAAGGGTCGCACAGGGAGAGCACTAGGGACATACAAACCATACACACCCAGCCTGTACCTGGGAAAAACAGTGGCGGCCACAACTCAACACATAACCCCACCCCTATTAAGAGCTAAAAAGAAAACCACCTCTACTAGCCATCACCCACGATTCGACGTTCAGAAAACAGCCGACAAATAACCCCAAACCCAGCGGGATTCACTCGGGAAAACAAGGGAAGACAGAGGGAAAATTGTCAAACACAACTTACAGGAATCATCGAGCTCAGTTCGACGATTTCTCGTCTAACTCAGGACACAGGAAAACACTGATATAAGTTCGACGATTTTCGTCGAACTCAGGTCGACGATCTTCGTCGATCTCAGGCAACCGGAGATCGTCGATCTTAGTTCGACGATCAACGTCGAACTCAGATCGACGTTCTTCGTCGATCACAGGCAAACGGAGATCGTCGATCTTAGTTCGACGATCAACGTCGAACTCAGATCGACGATCTTCGTCGATCACTGGCAAACGGAGATCGTCGATCTTAGTTCGACGATCCACGTCGAACTCAGATCGACGATCTTCATCGATCATAGGCAAACGGAGATCGTCAATCCCAGTTCGACGATTTTTGTCGAACTCAGATCGACGATCTTCGTCGTTCTCATGCAACCGGAGATCGTGGATCTTAGTTCGACGATCAACGTCGAACTCAGATCGACGATATTCGTCGATCACAGGCAAAGGGAGATCATCGATCTCAGTTCGACGAATTCATTCGAACTCAGATCGACGATCTTCGACGATCTCAGGCAACGTTGAGTGCACTCAACGCTGTCAACGCTTCCAATCAGAACTCTTGCAGAAATTGAATCTAATGCTACCTATCCTACCCAACTACGACCACCATACATGAAGGTCAAATCCAACATTCATCTTCACTACCCCCAGCACCCGAACTGGGCAAACTTAATAGCAAGGAAGGATTAAGAAAAAAGGCTAAATACTACCCAAACCGAGTTTAATAAGTGACAATTTGATAAAAGTCAGACTACAGCGGCCCGGCCAAAAACCTGGAGTTCCAAAACTTGAGAAAGTAGAAAAAACATAGAGGGACATTCATAGTTCCAGATCCGATGTTCAGTAAGTTTGGAATGGCCTAAGGGTTCAAGATCCACATGATTTTCTTTGATGGGAAAACAGAGCAAAATAAATGATCTTGGGAAAATGTATGATAACAACAACTATGAACATAGAAATGGGAAAAGCTTGGCAAGGGTAGGAGCACCACTTGTCTCAAATTCCAGCGAAGCATGGTCGGCCCCTTCCTCTCACTCGGTACCAGCAGCACAGTACAAGATGAAAACTTTTTCGGAGTGAAGGTCTAGGCGAGATCAATCCAAATCCGCCTTCGAAATCGAATTCCGACCACTAAAACTTCGGGAATCGGCGTTGGAAGGCAAGGGTAGCCCACCGGTTTTCCTCTCTTGCACAGGGACGGTGGTTGTATTCCGAAAAAGACAAAGAACATCAAAAGTCGCTTTTATAATTAAGGCTATATATAGATAGCGGCTAAATCCCAAATATTTTCTATTCTTTGACAATCCTAACGCTGCCAGCCACCTATTCACCATAACTGCTACTATATAAACAAAATATCAATATATAATATATAATATTGCATTAATATAAATAAAATACAAAACGACGCGAAACCCGAACGTCCTCGGAATTCGACAAAATTTGCACCGTAGCTAAATACCCATGCTACGAACGCAACGACGAAGTCGAAATCCACCTTCGATGAACAAAACTCGGGTTATCACTACCCGAAGCCAAAACACAAGCATCCCCCGAGAGGCCTCACTGGTCACCAAAACATACCCGTCTTGCTGGGGGATCTTGCCAAAAAGGCTACCAACAACCACACAAACAACCTAAAGGGATAAGACCATGCTCTAACAAACGGCACAAGCCGGAAAAGCGTCAACGTAACGCCAAACGAGAATTAAATAATCGCAGAAAAATCTGGGGCGTTACAGTCACTCCCCCTAAAAGAAAGTTTCGTCCCGAAACTTTACGTACACAACTTCTACTATAGAAGGAAAGTAATAAAACAAGACCTACTAGAAAGAAAACGTACCAATCAAATCAAGGGAACAGTTGAGGGTGAGCCTCCCTCATAGACGACTCTAGCTCCCAAGTCGTGCTTTCCAAATCCTGATTCTTCCATAGAACTTTCACCATCGGGATAGACTTTGACCGCATCACCCGATCTTGAGTATCCAAGATGCGGATCGACACCTCAACATATGAAAGATTAGGCTCCAACTGGGGTACAACATCCAAGACTTGCCCACTGCTTCGCACACACTTCCGTAATTGGCTTACATGAAATTCATTATGAACTCCTGGGAAATTTGCTGGCAAATCTAATCTATATGCTGACATGCCAATCCGCTCAACAATCTTTAACGGGCCCACATACCTCGGATCCAATTTCCGGTTCTTACCGAACCTCTTAACACCAACCAAAGGGGGAAACCTTAAGAAACACAAGGTCCCCTACAAAAAATGCCAAGTCAGACCTACGTCGGTTGGCGTTCTTCTCATGTCTCTCCTGAGCTATACGAAGCTTTTCTCGAATAAGCTTCACTGCGACTTCCATTTCCTCGAGCACAACCGGACCCAACACAGGCCTCTCACCGACCTCGGTCAAAAATAAGGGAGTTCTGCAGCGCCTCCCATACAAAGCTTCAAACGGAGCCATTTACAAACTCTCCTGGTAACTGTTATTGTATGCAAATTCTATATGACGCAAACGCTTATCCCACGCTCCACCGTGGTCCAAGATGTAGCACCGGATCATATCCTCAACTATTTGGTTCACCTACTCAGTCTGACCATTGGTCTGTGGGTGGTAAGCTGTAGAATATCTCAAATCTGTACTCAAACCCTCTTGCAGACTCCTCTAGAAGCGAGATGTAAAACGGGAGTCTCGATCCGAAATGATGCTAACTGGCACACCGTGCAATCTGATGACCTTGTTCAAGTATAGCTCTGCTACTTTCTTCATCGGGTAATCTTTTTTATAGGGTATGAAGTGCGCACACTTCGTCAATCGGTCCACGATCACCCAAACTGAATCAAATCCCCTTGGAGATCTCGGTAAGCCCGTAATGAAGTCCATAGAAATACTCTCCCACTTCCAAGTCGGGATCTCCAACTGAGTCAACTTGTCACCAGGCCTTCCATAATCGGCCTTCACATGCTTGCAAGTGTGGCACTCAGCAACAAATCGTGCAATATCACCCTTCATCCCATACCACCAGGAAATCTGCTTCAATTCATGATATATCTTTGTAGATCCTGGATGGTAGGCAACACTGGATCTTTGAGCCTCTCTGCATAACATAACCCTGATGTCACCAACAGCGGGGATGCAAAACCTGTCGCGGTACTTCAAAGTACCCGCATCATCGATAGAAAAATCCGGCAACTTCCCTCTCTCAGTCCTGAGGTATAAGTGCAGAAGTTCCGGATCATCCTTCTGGTGCAACCTGGTAAGTGAAATCCAAGACGGCTCTGCCACTACCAAACTGCTCTGCAGGTCACAGCGTCCCACAGAGATATCCATCAGGAGGAACTCTTCCACTAAATGATCGGCGGTGAGATTAAAGATCTTCCCTGTCTTCCGGCTCAGGGCATCGGCCACCATAGTGGCCTTGCCTGGATGATACTATATATCCACATCATAATCGGCTACATACACTAGTCACCGCCGTTGGCTCAGATTCAACTCCTTCTATGTGAACACGTACTTTAGACTTTTATGATCTGTGAAGATCTTGCACTGAGCACCATAAAGTAGATGCCTCCACAGCTTTAGCGCATAAATCACCGCTGCAAACTCAAGGTCATGCGTAGGGTAATTTCTCTAATGAGTCTTTAGTTGCCTTGACCTATGCACAATCACTTTTCCAGCCTGCATCAAAACAAAACCCAGACCAACATGCGAAGCATCCACGTACACATCATACTCCTCACCCTCAGTAGGTAGGGTCAGAACAGGAGCAGTGCACAATCTGTTCATTAGTTCCAGGAAGGCTTCTTCGCACTTCTCGCTCCAAATAAAGGCCGTGTTCTTCTGAGTCAACTTGGTCAAAGGTGCATCTAGGGTGGAGAAACAATCCACGAACCTCCTGTAGTAGCCGGACAACCCTAGGAAGCTTCTAATCTCCTTGGGCATGCCCGGCGTGCTCCAATCCATCACTGCTGCGATCTTTTCCGGGTCGACCGAGATCCCATCCTTATTCACCACGTGGCCCAGAAACGAGACCTGAGGCAACCAAAATTCGCACTTGCTCAGCTTGGAGAATAACTTGTGGTTCCTCAACTCCGATAGAACCAAGCGCAGATGCTGCTCAAGATCCTGAGCACTGCGAGAGTAGATCAACACATCATCGATGAATACCACAACGAACTTGTCTAGGAAGTCCTTGAACACCCGGTTCATCATACCCATGAAAGCTGATGGTGCGTTGGTCAAACCAAACGACATCACTAGGAACTCGAAGTGTCCATGCCTCGATCTAAACGCAGTCCGTGGAATATCTGCCTCACGCATCCTGAGCTGATGATAGCCAGAACGAAGATCGATCTTGGAAAACACCGTGCTACCACGCAACTGATCAAATAAGTCATCGATCCTTGGTAGAGGGTATCTGTTCTTAATGGTGACTTTATTCAGCTCCATATAATCGATGCACAGCCTCATCGACCTATCCTTCTTCTTCACAAATAGAACAGGAGCACCCCAAGGCAACGAACTCTGCCTGATAAAGCCTTTTGCAAACAACTCGTCAACCTAGACTCGCAACGCCTCCAACTCATGAGGGGCCATCCGGTAAGGCGCCTTAGCAATAGAATGCGTACCCGGTTCCAAATCAATCACAAACTCAACATCCCGCTCGGGGGCAAGACCAGGAAGGTCATCAGGAAAAACATCAGAGAAACCACAAACCACAGGAATCTCCTCCAAGCGCGGTACACTAACAGCTGTCCCAACCACCGAGACTAAACAAGCAAAACAATCAGAATGAAACAGCTTCTGAGCACATACCGTAGAAATGACAGGGAAATCCTGGCAAGGATCAGCATACACACTTCCAGGCTAACCATTGTCCTTGATGAAGTCCAAGTGCTTCCCTTTGCACTGAATAACCACATCATACGTAGACAACCAGTCCATGCCCATAATAACATCGAAGTCCTATAGATCAATCATCTTCAAGTCTGCCTTCGCAAGAAAGTCCCCCAACAAAACAGTGCAATCCAAAATGCCCAAATCTGATAACACAGATTCACCAGAAGGGAACTTGACGCAGAAGGTATCACGAACTTGATCTAGAATCAACCGATATCGCTCTACAAAAGCTCTAGCCACAAACGAGTGGGTAGCGCTGGAGTCAAACAGAATAAGCGCTCAGCGGTTCTTCACCTTAAATTTCCCTATAGTAGTATATAAGCAACTAAGGAACTACTAAACAAAACTATAACAATTCTAGCAAATAAACCTTTCAGGATAGGAAAACGACTAACCTGAGATGACCTGAGTCGAAATTTGAGCCTCCTCAGAAGAGATCACGTTTAGCTTTCCTTTGCCCTTGTCCACACGTTGAGGCAGAGGTAAAGCCTAAAGTGGAACTGCTTGAAGAATAGGCTGGACCTGAGGACACCTTGCCTTGATATGGCCCTTCCGTCCACACTGATAGCAGACTTTATCCTTGGACCAGCACTGGGCAGCATCTTGCCCTGGTCGCTTGCAAACAGAACAGGAAACATCCTTCCTAGGAGCACCTTGAATAGCATGGACATGCTCCTTCTTCTGAGCTCCCGCCTTCTTGAAACACCTCTCAACATGGTGGCCTGGCCGGCCACAGAAGCTACACACTACCTTGCTCATCTTTCCCGAAGCAGCGTCGAGTACATGGGGGTTCTTTTCTTCAGCAGACTTCCTCTTGTCCTTCCTCATTTGCTGGCCTCTGTTCTTTGCGGTCTAAATTGCCTCCACTTTCAGAGCAACCTCCACTACACCTGCATAAGTCTCTGATCCATATACGATGGCCAACTGCTGAACCTCACTGCTCAAGCCACCAAGGAACTGCTTGACTCGATCTGCTTCAACACTCACCAACCCAGGGGCAAACCGTCTCAACTTGTTGAACTCTATCTAGTACTCACTGACCGTGAGTTGCCTCTGCTTTAGGTGTAGGAAGTCATTCTTTAGTCGGTCACGCTTGACCGAAGGGAAGAACTTCCTCAACAACATCTCCTTGAATAATCCCCAAGATCAACCAACTACCATGCTCCCCTTTTCTCTAAGCCACCAACTCTTAGCCAAACCCTTTAGCTTATAGGCGGCTATCATCACTCTTTGATCATCTGCAATACTGGAGTATGAGAACATCTCCTCCATGGAGATCAGCCAATCATCTATGACCATGAAATCTGCCTTCCCATCATATGTAGGAGGGCTAAGTCTCTGGAACTGAGAAATAAAGGCCATCTCTACTGGCACCACCACTGGGGGTCTCAGGGGAGCAGGAGGGGGAGGAGCAGCTAACCCTCCTGTAGGGGCTTGCACTGCCTGAGTCTGTCCCGCCACAACTGCCATCAGAGACTGGATCTCGGCCTGCATCTCCACCATCTGCCTGGTCAAGGAATCGTTGCTTTGACGTAGACTCTCGATCACCACATCACTCTGCGCTCCCGAAGTCTCACCCTCAGACAGGGGAGTCGACCTAGTCGAAGGACATCTCGCCATCCTAAAACCATAAAAATTGAGGTCAATACCTAGAACAACTGTTAGGACAAACTACCAGTACAGACATTACATACATAAATATGAACTTTTAACTACTATACTTGCTTTGGGATTTTATTTTATTTTTACAAAAGTGATGTTATGCTTAACCTAGGATGGTTTACCACCGTCAACTAACTCTTGTGCCTAGATCGGGAATGCATGAATTTATATTCTTTTTCTGATTTAAAACCATGTGTGTACATATGTCATCCTGCAAATCTTTAGCTTGGCACGTTGTGCTTATGCAATGTTATGTTATGCATGATTGTGTTATGCATTCTAAAAAAGGCCCTAATGCATATTATGAGTGGCATTCACATGAAAATGTTATGCATCCCATACTAAATAACATTCTCATTCAACGAAAAAGAAACGTGCTAGTCGCATTCATGTGGTGAGGTTATGCATCCCATACTACATAACCCTCATATGTTGCCCCTATGGTGGATCCATATACATACGCAAATTATGCATCCCATACTACATAATATGCCCTGTATACTTCATGTTATGCTATGAGTGTAGTGTTCGTGGTTCAGCCAAGATGGGCTGATGACATATCAGTGTGTGTATGATATGATGCTAAACATCTAATACCTATAAGGAAAGGTTTCCCGACAAATTGTCAAGCAACCTCCCTCTGATACCAACTGTCACAACCCGCATTTTCTCTGAATTTGAGAAGTATCAGAGTATGAGAAAAGACGTGTTGTGATGCCATGTAGAGCAGGGGATAACTGTCGACGCTCAAGCGAACACCATCTAACTAGACTATGAAATTTTATAAGTTTAATGATTACAAAATCAGTTATATTTTAAAGGTCGTATCCCTCGGAGTGGATCACCTAGTCCATAGTTTAAAAACTATACTTATACGCAGCGGAAAATACATTATTTATATTTGACATCCTATGAGAGTGCATAAGTGTCCCCCGAGGTCCACTTATACTATGCAAGACTATAGATTTATTTTATATTATAAGTAAGAAAAAGATCTTTTTACGTTACTTGGAAAGTAGTGTATGAGTTTTATAAACATGCTGATCATGAGATATACTTATTATAGTGTTTTTAGGTTTAAAAATAACTAGCAACCTAGCATAAATCTTCCCAAGAGAAAATAGACTATCTCTAGAAAGGTAGAAGTAAAAGAAACATATCTAGTATCATTAGTAAAAACCACCAGCGGGCGTCAACAACCTGACACGAACCCACTGGCGAGCATGTATGTCTGTAAGAAAAATAGAAAACTACCTCACAAAGTCAAAGAGGAAGATCCCAGCAACCAAAGGGATCAACAACAATCACCAAGGAAAACCAGCAGCTCAACCGACTACTGCTCTAAACCTGAGGCATCCAAAGAAAGAACACCTCAGCAAGTAAAAAAACAGGATAAATTGAAGTAGAGCAAAAGTATCCAAAAGGAACTAGTGAAAGCAAGAAACATGACAGTAAAAACAAACATTGTCTAAAGGTAACCAAAAGTATACCAGTTATAAGGAAACAACAGCAAGCCCTGCTCAAATCCTGCATAGGCTACAAGACAAAAGAAAAGAAAACCTGCCAAAAAAATGTTGCATTCTACAAGGAAGAAACACCTAACAATCCTAATTTGTGAGTTAATGGCAGTAGTAAAAATCCACATGGTTCAGGATTGGAGGCAAACGCGGTCCCCCAAACCACCATCACCAAAACAAAATAAGCTTAAGGGTCGGACAGGGAGAGCACTAGGGACCTACAAACCAAACACACCTAGCTTGTACCTGGGAAAAATAGTGGCGGCCACGACACAACACATAACCCCACCACTATTAAGAGCTAAAAAGAAAACCACCTTTAATAGCCATCACCCACGATTCGGCATTCAGAAAACAGCCGACAAATAACCCCAAACCCAGCGGGATTCACTCGGGAAAATAAGGGAAGACAGAGGGAAAAATTGTCGAACACAGCTTACAGGAATTGTCGAGCTCAGTTCGACGATTTCTCGTCGAACTCAGGACACAGGAAAACACCGATATAAGTTCGACGATTTTCGTCGAACTTAGGTCGACGATCTTCGTCGATCTCAGGCAACCGGAGATCGTCGAGCTTAGTTCGACGATCAATGTCGAACTCAGATCGACGATCTTCGTCGATCACAGGCAGACGGAGATCGTCGATCTTAGTTCGACGATCAACATCGAACTCAGATCGACGATCTTCATCGATCACAGGAAAACGGAGATCGTCGATCTTAGTTCGACGATCCACGTCGAACTCAGATCGACGATCTTCGTCGATCACAGGCAAACGGAGATCGTCTATCCCAGTTCGACGACTTTCGTCGAACTCAGATCGACGATCTTCGTCGATCTCACGCAACCGGAGATCGTGGATCTTAGTTCGATGATCAACGTCGAACTCAGATCGACGATCTTCTTCGATCACAGGCAAAGGGAGATCGTCGATCTCAGTTCGATGAATTCGGTCGAACTCAGATCGACGATCTTCGATGATCTCAGGCAACGTGGAGTGCACTCAATGCTGTCAATGCTTCCAAACAGAACTCTTGCAGAAATTGAATCGAATGCTACCTATCCTACCCGGCTACGACCACCATACATGAATGTCAAATCCAACATTCATCTTCACTACCCCCAGCACCCGAACTGGGCAAACTTAACAGCAAGGAAGGATTAAGAAAAAAGGCTAAATACTACCCAAACCGAGATTAATAAGTGACAATTTGATAAAAGTCAAGACTACAGCGGCCCGACTAAAATCCTGGAGTTCCAAAAGTTGAGAAAGTAGAAAAAACATAGAGGGATATTCATAGTTCCAGATCCGATGTTCAGTAAGTTTGGAATGGCCTAAGGGTTCAAGATCCACATGATTTTTTTGACGGGAAAATAGAGCAAAATAAATGATCTCGGGAAAATGTATAATAACAACAACTATGAACATAGAAATGGCAAAAGCTTGGCAAGGGTAGGAGCACCACTTGCCTCAAATTCCAGCGAAGCTTTGTCAGCACCTTCCTCTCACTCGGCACCAGCAGCACAGTACAAGATGAAAATTTTGTCGGAGTGAAGGTCTAAGCGAGAGAAATCCAAATCCGTCTTCAAAATTGAATTCCGACCGCTAAAACTCCGGGAATCGGCGGTGGAAGGCAAGGGTAGCCCGCCGGTTTTCCTCTCTTGCTTAGGGACGGCGGTTGTATTCCGAAAAAGACAAAGAACATCAACAGTCGCTTTTCTAATTAAGGCTATATATAAATAGCGGCTAAATCCCAAATATTTTCTATTCTTAGACAGTCCTAACGCTGCCAGCCACATATTCACCATAACTGCTACTATCTAAACAAAATATCAATATATAATATATTATATTGCTTTAATATAAATAAAATACAAAACGACGCGAAACTGGAACGTCCTCGGAATTCAACGAAATTTGCACCGTAGCTAAATACCCACGCTACGAACGCAACGACAAAGTCAAAATCCACCTTCAACGAACAAAACTCGGGTTATCACTACCCGAAGCCAAAACACAGGCATCCCCTGAGAGGCCTCGCCGGTCACCAAAACAGACCCGACTTGCTAGGGGATCTTGCCAAAAATTATACCAACAACCACACAAGGAACCTAAAGGGCTAAGACCACGCTCTAACAAACGGCACAAGCCGGAAACGCGTCAACTTAACGCCAAACGAGAATTAAATAATCGCAGAAAAATCGGGTGTGTTACATCTAAGGGCGCTGCAAGATCCAACACTTGGTATCAGAGGCAGGTTACTCCAAAATCAGTTTCACCATCGGGAGTAATGGCGCAAAACACTCACATGTTTTCTGAGGGGAAAGGTATAAGTAGACCTCCCTTATTCACGGGCACTTACTACAACTATTGGAAAGCTCAAATGCGATGCTTTCTAATAGCACTAAATATCGATGTTTGGGGCATGGTAGAAACATGCTACACTGCTCCTATAACTGTTGTAGGAAGTGTCTCTATGGAAAAACCAAAGGACAAATGGGATGAAGCTGATAAGCTTCGATGTAAAAATAATGCTAAGGCAATGAACGCCTTATTTTGTGCGTTAGATAAGACTGAATTTAACCGTGTTTATGCATGTGATACTGCATATGATATTTGGAATCTTCTTGAAGTTACTCATGAAGGAACATCCCAAGTAAAGGACTCAAAGCTTTTCCAGCTAGAATTAGAGTTTGAGAAGTTAAAAAATGAAGGTTGATGAGTATATAGACTCCATTTACACAAGGTTTAGCAATATTGTAAACGACTCAAGGATTCTAGGGAATAATTTCTCAAATGGAGATTTGGTGAGGAAAATACTTAGATCGCTTCCCCCGAAGTTTAATCCAAAAGTGACTGCCATCTCGGAGTCACACGATCTAAAGTCTGTCCAAATTGAGAATCTAATAGGCAACTTGAAAACCCATGAAGTAGACTTGTGGATTCAATAACAAGAGTATAGCTTGGAGTCAAGAAAGAAAGATTTAGTGTCGAAGTCCAAGAAGGAAAAGGAAAGCGAGTCCGATGAAAGTGACGATGAAGATGAAGAGAGCTTGTTTGTGAAGAAATTCAGGAGATTCATGAGAAATCCTAAAAGAAGAAATTCTTTCAAGAAATTTTTCAAGAGGCAAGAATCTGGGAATAGGAAAGGAAAAGCCCAAGCTGAAGGAGAGGATGACGAAGATAGACCACCACCTGAGTGCTATCATTGCAGGAAGATTGGCCACATGAAGAGCAAGTTCCCAAAGTATCCGAAAGAGCTGAAGGAGAAGCGGCACAGAAAGATAGATAAGAAGAAAGTTCTGAAGGCTGAAACATGGGATGAAGCCACTTCTGAGGAATCAAGCAGTTCAGGGTCAGAAACTGAAGAGAAGGCCAACATGTGCTTGATGTGAAAGAGCGCTTCATCACATGATGAAGGAAGCAGTGTTTAGAGCGATACTGAGGTAACTCCTGAAACCTATGATGATTTATATTCTGAATTTTTGAGAACTTGCAAGTATTTAGATAAAAAACTGCATGAAAATAAATTGATTAAATTTGCAAATAAAATGTTAGTAAAAGAAAATAAAAAACTAAAAAATGAAGTAAAAGTACTTGGAAAGGAGAAAACGACTTGTCAAGAGGAATGTCCCTCCTTGACAAAGAGAGTAGAGCCTGAGAAAGATCTCTCTAAGAATCAGACTCGGGTTGAAACTCTTACAAAAGAGAAAGAGGCCTTAGAGTGATCTCTAATGTTTTCTCAATCTCAAGTGGAAGGCAGCATGAAGTCCTTCGCAAACCGTTGCGGCACCATAGTTGCCGAAAATAATGTATTAAGGGGACAAGTCCGTAATTTAGAAATGGCCACTAAAAAATTTGGAGTGGGCCAAAAATCTCTAAATATGATTTTGGGAAACCAGTACTACGGTTTTGAAAAATTCGGACTTGTATACTCTCCTGAACACTATCGCCCGACGACGTCCACTGTCGCCGGCTATAAGAAAAATTCCAGGAAATCTGGTTTTCAGATTAAAAACAATAAACCTCGTGTCCCTATAGCTTCCAGCAAAGTGTCAAAATTTACTTTAAAAAACTCGTTGACTTCTTTCATCAAGTGTGCCAAATGTTATAAGTTTGGTCACACAACACATACTTGTAGAACGACAGGATACTGTTCAGGTAAACAAATCTGGGTGCCTAAGGCTTCCACCTATTCTATGGGAGGAACCACTTGGGTAACCAGATCTTTACTCTCATCCTCTTTCTAGGTGTATTGGTAGGCTAAGGACAAAGAAGACGTGTGGTACTTGGACTCAGGCTGTTCCAAGCATATGATGGGCAATAAATCAAAGTTCCTTAGCCTAGAGATGAAGAAAGGAGGAGTGGTTACTTCTGGCGACAACAGGAAAGAAAACATCATCGGCATTGGAGTAGTAGGTAACAAATCATTTACTATCTCAAATGTTTTGTATGTTAAAGGTTTGAAGCATAATTTAATTTTGATAAGTAAGTTATGTGATATTGGCTTAAACGTCTTGTTTGACTCATCTTCAAACCTATGCAAAATTATTTACTCTAAAACAAATGATGTTGTTATTACTGCTCCTACATTTCAAAATGTTTACATGATTAGATTTAATGGTTTGTCACATTCTTCATTAAAGTGTTTTATTTCTAAAAATCAGGAGTTAGATTTGTGGCATAGACGTCTTGGACATTCTAGTTCCAAGCTAATTTTAAAATTGTCACAAAATAAACTTGTTAAAGGTTTACCTTTTTTTGCATGGAAATTTATTGTATTTATATTCACCATGTTAAAAAGAACAAATTACAAAGTCTTATTTTAAAAGCAAAAATGTTGTTTCCACCACTAGGCCTCTAGAATTGTTACATATGGATTTATTTGGTCCTGTTAATACACTAAGTCTAGGTGGTAGAAAGTACATTCTTGTTTTGATTGATGATTTTTCTCGCTTTACTTGGACAATTTTCTTATCATCTAAATCTAATGCATTTTTAGAATTTTTTAAATTATGTTTACGTGTTCAAAACGAAATAGAGTTAAAAATAAAATGCATTTGTTCAGATCATGGAGGAGAATTTGATAATGAAAAATTTGTTTCTTTTTGCAATGAGTTAGGAATTAAACATGAATTTTCCGCTTCTCGTACACCTCAACAAAATGGTGTGGTATAGAGGAAAAATAGAACTTTGCAAGAACTAGCTCGCACTATGCTATCTGAATACAAATTACCTCGATCATTTTGGTTCGAAGCTGTTAGTATTGCTTGTCATGTTATTAATCCTGTTATGCTTCGACCTCTCTTAAAATTTACACCTTTGAGTTATATTTTCAAAAGAAACCAAATGTGTCTTATTTTAAAGTTTTTGATTGTAAATGTTTTGTTTTGAACACTAAGGATAATTTAGGCAAATTTGATGAAAAGTGTGATGAAGGAATTTTTATTGGTTATTCTTCAACAAGTAAAGCTTATAGAATATACAATAAGAGGACTAAAATGGTTGAAGAATCGATACATGTTAAATTTGATGAGTTTTCCTCTTGTGTAGAAGCTAATAATACAGGTAAAGATGAAGAGTTCTCCCCTCTACAAAGGTTGGATGACGATGAAATCCTTGGAGACAAAGATGAAGAAAAAGGAGTCGAACAAGAAGAAGAAGAAGAGCAAGGATACGTGCCTCCAAGCGAACTAAGATTCTCAAAAGATCATCCTCAAGATTTGGTTATTGGAGAACCATCAAGAGGGGTAAGTACTCGTTCATCCGTACATGAGTTATTTTCTAATATGTGCTTTATTTCAGATATAGAACCTAAAAGCGATGAAGCTGCTTTAAATGATAATTCTTGATTTTTATCTATGAATGATGAACTTAATAAATTTGAACGCAATAAGGTTTGGAAGTTAGTAGAAAGATCGTCAAATCATCCTGTTGTAGGGGTTAAGTGGATTTTTAAAAATAATCTAGATAGTGAATCTAGGGTCACTAGGAACAATGCTAGACTCGTAGCAAAAGGATATTCACAAATAAAAGTAATAGATTTTGATGAAACCATTACACCCGTAGCACGTTTAGAATCAGTTAGAATATTTCTTGCATTTGCTAGTTTTAAGAAGTTTAAATTATTTCAAATGGATGTTAAAACTGCTTTTCTTAACGAGTATATTAAGGAGGAGGTTTATGTAAAACAACCTCCAGGCTTTGTTGATGTTAGATTTCCTGATCATGTTTTTAAATTAGAAAAAGCCCTTTATGGTTTGAAACAAGCACCCCGATCATGGTATGATTGATTGACTATTTATTTATTAAATAATGATTACAAAATAGGTAGTGCTGATTGTACTTTATTTGTGAAACATATTAATGACGATCTTATCGTTTTACAAATATATGTTGATGATATTATTTTTGGATCCACAAATAAAAAATTATGTGATAGTGTTGGGTATTGTATCCACAATGTACCTGATTTGAAGAAGCCCCTAGACAAGCTAAGGTCAATAGACTATGTATTTGATAAACTCTTTCAAGTTGTGCTTGCAGTTCCTCCACGCTAAGTGCACACCAATGTCAGGGTGCAGTAGGTCAATATACACGGGTCTGCACGACGTAATCCCTCGTTGAGCAGATCAGTGTGTTGGCCTACGTGTACTCTCTCTATTGGAGTGCACTTACTTTCAAGTACAGGACCGTTCATATGCAAGAGAAGACAAGGAGCATGGATGGATTAAGGAGCAGCTCCTGGGTGGAAGACGAAAATTCGTCCAAGGAAAATTCGACGAGAATCACCAAGTGATTCTCGCCGATTCGGCGAGAATCACTAGTGATTCTCTCCGAATCGGCGAGAATCACTAGTGATTCTCTCCGAATCGGCGAGAATCACTAGTGATTCTCGCCGACTCCTTCTGGCTACCTCAAAACGGTGCCAAGTAAGATTCGGCGAGAATCACTAGTGATTCTTGCCGAACCAGTGGTTAAGCAGCTCATGTATACCAAGTGAAAATCGTTGAGAATCAATAAGTGATTCGGCGAGAATCACAAAACGATTCTCGACGAATCGTCGAGAATCACTTGGTGATTCTCGCCGATTCGTCGAGAATCGCCTGCGATTCTCGCCGATTTTCACTTAGCGTTTTCTCTGGAATTTCCTGAACCGGATTTTGCCGCTGTTAAGATTCTAGACCGGGACTTAGGGATTCAGCTTGTGGGTCCCACAACGGTCATTTTGGAAAGCATCTACAGTATTTATATACAGGTATTTTGAACGGAATACCTACTCAGAAAGAAGCCGAGCGAGTGCAAACCCTAAAATCGCGAAATCTCTCCGCCGCCTCCATCGCCGCTCGTGCTCGCCCGTCGCCGCTGCTGATCGCCTTTCTTCCCGATCTCCGGCGACAGAAGCTTAGCAAAGCTTGAGTCTCACGTGTCTATCCAGAGATCCCTTGTCTCTCGATTTGTTGACCGGGAAAAACTCCCCCGTTCGAATCGATCGAGACGACCGATCCTAGAGTGACCGTTGGTAGACCTAGTTTGCTTTGCTACGAAGTTTGGATCTCCAAGTTCAGCAGCTGCTCATCATCGTAGCCGCCGATCCCGAAGCTAGCCGCCGCTCGTGTTGCCGTCGCCGGTTCCGGGGAGATCCTCTCCAAGAGAGACCAAGGTTGTAGACTTTTTGTTGACTTCACGAACACGTCGTCGAACGAAGAGGAACACCGTAGTCTCCAAATGAAGTTTGTATCTCGTGCACATTCTATATTTACTTTTGTTGTAAAGGAACGATTGTTCCGTGTTGTAAGGGTTGGGTGCAACCCGTTTTGTGGGAGTGTTGACTCTCACGTGTGGAAGGGCTCCTTCCGTTAGTGCAGGGATTGGATTTCAATCCCGTTGGAGTAGTGACCGAGTCGTCCCTTGTTGGGAGATAGGTCGAAGGGGGAAAGTGGATGTACCCAAGTCGGGGAACCACTATAAATTTCCTGTGTATTCTGTGTGCTGTGCTTTTTATTTTTATTGTGCAGGTACTCTCGTAAATTCCGCAAAAGCGCTACACGTCACCTATTCCCCCCCCCATAGGTGCACATAGTTGACACTAGGTGGACTTTCAAGTGGTATCAGAGCCAGGTTGCTCATCAAAAAGGTTAACACCTTGAGTAGAATCCTGCCACTAGTGTCAACAAGGAGACATACATCTACTATGGACGGGCTCAAGTACTCCGTCAAGATCCTAGTGTGCAACAGGCTCAACTTTCCTATCTGGAAGAAAAGGATCAGGTTCTACAAGGAAGCAGTGGATCCTCGACTTTTCATGATCGTGCTGGAGGGACCTTATGTCCCCACTAAGGCCTCCACCATTGATCCCACCAAGAAAGTGTCGAAGACACTTTCTGAAATGGACAAGGACGAGATGGTACTAGTGGGCCTTGACATGAAGGCAAGAAACATCCTGGTCAGCGCAGTTGATGACTCTATGATGCAGAACTTCAGCAACTGCAGGACAGCTCAGGAGATCTGGCAGTGTCTGATCATCCTAATGGAGGGCACAGATGAAGTGAGGTATGATCGGAGATCCCTCCTGAACCAGAAGTATGAGGCCTTCAGACAAGGGCCGAAGGAAGAGATCGGAGTCACCTACGAGAACTTCCTAAAGATTGTCAATGCCCTCAAGGGGTACGGAAGAGTGTTCACTAATGGTGAACTCAATGACAAATTCCTTAGGTCTCTTACTAAGGAATGGGACACAAAGATCCGTGCCATCAGAGAATTTGGCAGACTGGCAGAAACTGATCCACAAATTCTGTTTGGGAAGCTGATGTCCTATGAGCTTCAGCTGAACACCAGGAAAGCTGAGGAAGAAGCAGAAAAGGCTGCTGCAAAAGAAAAGACTGTGGCTCTAAAAGCCAGTCACTCCAGAAAAGGTAAGGGTACGGTGTCGTACCGTGCCAGGAAAAAAGATGAGGAGGAGGACTCCGAGCCATGCTCCTCCAACTCAGAGCTATCGGAGGAGGATTTCTCCCTCATCACTCGAGAGTTCAAGAAGTTCCTCAAGATGAGGAATCAAAGAAAGAGAGACGGCTCCTCCTCCAGGCTTCAGAAGAAAAACTACTCTTCTGACAGGTATGCATCTAGACCGAACAAACATCGGTCCTCTGACATTATCTGCTTTGGATGCAATAAGCCAGGACACGTCGTGGCCGACTGCTATCAAGGCAAGAGGGAAAAAGGGAAAGAAGAGGAGCACAAGTCCTCTAGAGACAAGAAGAAGGAGCGAAGCTACATCGCTAAACGGCCAAAGACACTGAGTGAGTCTGACTCCTCAGACTCGAGTGATGATGAGGAAGCCTACTTCGGGTTGGTGGGTCACTCGGACTCAGAAGGTGAATGCCCCCCATTTACTGGGAAGGTAAAAGCTCACACCCCTCTCTCCGACTCCGACTCTGATCCTGAGTCTCAGGATGATGAACCAGAGGATGGCCCTTCGGCCCGTGAAGCTGAGCTCCTCGAGAAGTATGAGCTTCTGCTCAACACTTTCGATGAGTGCCGTAAGAGACTGAAGGATGAGAAGAAGGAAGTAAAATTCCTTAAGGGTGATTGTGTATCCTTAAGGGAAGAGGTCACTAGTTTGATTTCTCTCCGACAGGAACACCTTGACCTGACTTCAAAGCATTCAGAGTCTTTGAAGCTCCTTGATCTAAAGCAGGAGGAAGTCGACAAGTTGGAAGAACTACTTGCGGCAGAAAAGAAGATCGTCAAGAGCTTCTCCATGCCAAAAACAGTTCTTCCAGTCGTTGATACCTTCTCTGCTCAAGCCAAAGGAGCTGGCTTGGGGCATATAGGGGTATCTGGTTCTTCATCTAGGAGAAACAAGAACTAGAGGAAGAATAAGGCCGCCAAGAAGGCCTTTGCTGATGAAAAGGGTAAGGCTCCTCTTAGTCCTGTTGCGTTCAGAAAGCCTGGCTTTCCTTGCAACCAACATGACTTTGAGTCAACATTTGGGCATCATTTTCGGCCCTCGGTTGCAAAGCCAAAGAGCCGGTATGACGGTTGGAACTTTCCCCGGAACTTCGGTGAGAGTGCCTTCAAGGCACCTTATGAGGAAATCTACATAGGAAATTATGGTCCGTTCTCTAGCGGCCATAATGGAAAGCAGGCACCAAAACCCAAACCTGTTATACAGAAGGTGACAAAGTCATGTGACTGTTGTCACCATGAGGCCTCCACCTCCAGATCCAAGGCCCCAGCTGTACCCACCGTTCCCAGGGTAAGGCAGGAGCCTAGGAAGAGATACAACAGGTTCGACTGTTGGTGCTGTGGCAAAGTCGGTCACTTTGCCGTGGATTGTTGGTTTAATCCAAGGTACTACGAGACTCCCCATGTTAGCAATGCGAGGCCGACCACTCGTAGGGTTAACCATCCGAGGGGGAGTGTGCTAAGCAGGAATCTAGGACCCAAGTTCGATTGGGTTCCTAAGGCAAATTAATTTTGTTTTGCAGGAATGTCCAAAGGCCACCAAAACGCCGATCTGGTATTTGGACAGTGGATGCTCCCGGCATATGACTGGGACTAGAAGCCTGCTGCGTGATTACACTCCAGTCGAGAATGGACCCAAAGTCATCTTCGGAGGGTCGGATCGAGGAGTCACCAGAGGTTACGGTATGATTTCCAACGGTATAATCTCCATCACCGACGTGGCTTATGTTGAAGGGTTAAACCATAACCTGATCAGCGTAAGTCAGTTATGTGACAAAGGTTATGACGTTAAGTTCTGCAAGGATAAATGTCTGATAATTTCACGTACCTCTTCTGAGACGGTATTATCAGGCATTAGGAGCAGAAACATCTTCTGCTTAGATTTTCTCAGTATAGATTCATCTACCCCCGTATGCCTTGTGGCAACAGGCAGTGCATCTCTTTGTGAACAATGGCACAAGAGATTGACACATATTAATTTCAAGACAATTAGTATGCTATTTTCTAAGAACTTAGTAAGAGATGCTCCCAGTATCAAGTGCATCAAAGATAGCCCCTGTCCTGCATGCCAGATGGGCAAACAGACTCGGGCTACCTTTAAGAGCATTGCAGACAAAGACTCTTCCCGATGTCTTTACCTGTTACATATGGACTTGTTTGGTCCAATGCAAGTTCATGGCTTGGGAGACAAGTCATATACGCTAGTGATAGTTGATGATCACTCTCGGTTTACATGGGTGTTCTTTTTGAAACGAAAGTCGGATACTTTTGACATCTTCACTAGTTTTGTCAAGCAGGTTCAGAACGAATTTAACTGCTCACTGGTCAAAATCAGAATTGACCATGGAACAGAATTCGAGTCTGGTGCTATGACAGAATTTTGTAAAGAACAAGGTATCTTTCATGAGTTTTCCTCCCCGCGCACTCCTCAGCAAAATGGAGTTGTGGAGAGGAGAAATAGAACTCTCATTGAAGCCTGCACGACAATGTTGAAAGACGCTTCTCTCCCAGAATACTTCTGGGCAGAGGTTGTCAATACAGCTTGTCATGTACAAAACCGAGCGTTGATCAACAAGCATCATCGTAAGACGCCTTACGAGCTACTGAAAGGCAGGAAACCAACCATGTCCTACTTGAGAATTTTTGGTTGCAGATGCTATGTACTGAATAATGGGAAGTACCCGCGTACTAAGTTCGGTGAAAAATGCTTCGAAGGCATATTCATGGGCTATAGAGCCCACAGTCGGGCATATAGGGTCTTCAATAAGAAAACCCTAGTGGTAGAAGAATCAATAAATGTTGTATTTGATGAAGGAAGTTTGCTTAACAGCAACTCTTCCAGTGGTATTCTTGAAGATGCAGGTGCACGATTGGAACAGCTGAGTCTGGATGAGACCGCTAAAGATGACGCTCCTAAGTACGTCAAAGTGTCCACCTCCACGTCATCTGAAAATGCTGAAGATCAAGAGGAAACAAATCTCTTGGAAGAAAGAGAAGCCCAAGAAGTAGTTGAAGCTCCAGACGCCAGACTTCTAGAGCTCTGGCACGTGAGGGATCATCCTAGAGATCAGATCATCGGAGATCCTCGTGTTGGTGTCAGAACTCGAAGAGGTACTATTAATGAAGTATTGCATCTCAGCTTCCTGTCACAGGTTGAGCCAAAGAAGTTCGACGAGGCGAACAAGGATGCGGCATGGATTCTGGCCATGCAAGAGGAACTACATCAATTCGAACGTTGCAAGGTTTGGACTCTGGTTCCCAGACCATACAAGCAGAATGTGATTGGCACGAAGTGGATCTTCAGAAACAAGCTGGATGAACATGGTGTCATCGTAAAGAACAAGGCCAGGCTGGTGGCTCAAGGTTACAGATAGGAGGAAGGGATTGACTTCGACCAGACCTTCACACCAGTAGCAAGGCTCGAGGCAATCAGGTTGTTCCTGGCGTATGCTTCACACAAAGGATTCACAGTCTATCAAATGGATGTGAAATTGGCATTCCTGAACGGAGACCTGAAAGAGGAAGTATACGTCGCTCAACCCCCAGGTTTTGTCGACCCTACTTATCCCAATCATGTTTACTTTCTTAATAAGGCCTTATATGGGTTGAAACAAGCTCCACGAGCTTGGTATGAGACTTTATCTAGTTTTCTTCTTGAGAACAAGTTCTCCAGAGGTAAAATAGATAAAACATTGTTTCTCAGGGAAGTCAAAGGCAAGATTTTGCTGGTGCAAATCTATGTCGATGACATAATATTCGGCTCAACGGACAACAATCTTTGCAAAACGTTTTCTAAACTTATGCAAGGAAAGTTTGAAATGAGCAGTATGAGAGAGCTCAAGTATTTCTTAGGACTTCAAGTAAAACAGTCTGAGGATGGAATCTTCATCTCTCAGACGAAGTTCACAAATGAACTCCTTAAGAAATTCAGTATGGAGAGTGCAACCTCCATGAGGACTCCAATGTGATCCACCATGTCTCTGGATAAGGCTGAGAAAGGTAAACCTTTCGATGAAACCAAATACAGAAGCATCATTGGATCCCTGCTCTACCTTACTGCCAGTAGACCGGATATTATGTTCTCCACATGTGTCTGTGCCCGATATCAGGTGAACACTAAGGAATCTCACTATATCGTTGCAAAGCGAATTCTAAGATACCTTAAAGTTACTCCTAATCTTGGCTTGTGGTACCCGAGAAACAATGATGTCGAGCTAATAGGCTTTTCAGATGCTGATTTTGCAGGGAGCAGGGATGACAGGAAAAGCACCTCCGGGACGTGTCAATTCCTCGGCAGGAGGCTTATTTCATGGAACAGCAAGAAACAGAATTGTGTGGCAACCTCCACAGCAGAGTCTGAGTACATCTCGGCTGGAAGCTGTTGCGCACAACTTCTATGGATCAGAAACCAGTTAGCCGACTACGACCTTCAGTTCAATGAAGTACCCATGTACTGCGACTCCTCCAGCGCAATTGCCATTGCCAACAATCCGGTGTCGCACAGCAGAACGAAGCATATTGAAGTACGCTACCACTTCATTCGGGAGCATGTGGAAAACAAGGACATCTCTCTCTGTTATGTCCCCACGGACAAGCAGATTGCTGATATATTCACAAAGCCCTTAGACGAGGCCAAGTTCAATCTTTTCAAGACTGAATTGGGGATGCTCAATTATGAGGAATGAAGCCTACAGAAGCTCCAGGCTCGTGCATGATCTGAGGGGGAGCAAGGAACTCCAGCGTGAGTACAGATGCAAGAACTGAGGGGGAGCAAAGGGCCAAACGCTACAGACCCCGATTTGCAGAAGCCGAAAAGGGGGAGATTACCCTCTCGACTAAGGCTAAGGTGGCTCCAAGCTTGCTCCCAAGAAATTGGTATTGGTAAGGGATAACTCACTCAATTCAAATTTAAGTTTATGGTTTTCATTCCCATTTGCTCTATTCACCTTAGCTTGTAGGGTTTAGGCTTCTTCAAATAGGGGGAGATTGTTGGGTATTGTATCCATAATGTACCTGATTTGAAGAAGCCCCTGGACAAGCTAAGGTCAATAGACTATGTATTTGATAAACTCTTTCAAGTTGTGCTTGCAGTTCCTCCACGCTAAGTGCACACCAATGTCAGGGTGCAGTAGGTCAATATACACGGGTCTGCACGACGTAATCCCTCGTTGAGCAGATCAGTGTGTTGGCCTACGTGTACTCTCTCTATTGGAGTGCACTTACTTTCAAGTATAGGACCGTTCATATGCAAGAGAAGACAAGGAGCATGGATGGATCAAGGAGCAGCTCCTGGGTGGAAGACGAAAATTCGTCCAAGGAAAATTCGACGAGAATCACCAAGTGATTCTCGCCGATTCGGCGAGAATCACTAGTGATTCTCGCCGACTCCTTCTGGCTACCTCAAAACGGTGCCAAGTAAGATTCGGCGAGAATCACTAGTGATTCTCGCCGAACCAGTGGTTAAGCAGCTCATGTATACCAAGTGAAAATCGTTGAGAATCAATAAGTGATTCGGCGAGAATCACAAAACGATTCTCGACGAATCGTCGAGAATCACTTGGTAATTCTCGCTGATTCGTCGAGAATCGCCTGCGATTCTCGCCGATTTTCACTTAGTGTTTTCTCTGGAATTTCCTGAACCGGTTTCTGCCGCTGTTAAGATTCTGGACCGGGACTTAGGGATTCAGCTTGTGGGTCCCACAACGGTCATTTTGGAAAGCATCTACAGTATTTATATACAGGTATTTTGAACGGAATACCTACTCAGAAAGAAGCCGAGCGAGTGCAAACCCTAAAATCGCAAAATCTCTCTGCCGCCTCCGTCGCCGCTCGCGCTCGCCCGTCGCCGCTGCCGATCGCCTTTCTTCCCGATCTCCGGCGACAGAAGCTTAGCAAAGCTTGAGTCTCACGTGTCTATCCAGAGATCCCTTGTCTCTCGATTTGTTGACCGGGAAAAACTCCCCCGTCCGAATCGATCGAGACGACTGATCCTAGAGTGACCGTTGGTAGACCTAGTTTGCTTCGCTACGAAGTTTGGATCTCCAAGTTCAGCAGCCGCTCATCATCGTAGCCGCCGATCCCGAAGCTAGCCGCCGCTCGTGTTGCCGCCGCCGGTTCCGGGGAGATCCTCTCCAAGTGAGACCAAGGTTGTAGACTTTTCGTTGACTTCACGAACACGTCGTCGAACGAAGAGGAACACCGTAGTCTCCAAACGAAGTTTGTATCTCGTGTACATTCTATATTTACTTTTGTTGTAAAGGAATGATTGTTCCGTGTTGTAAGGGTTGGGTGCAACCCGTTTTGTGGGAGTGTTGACTCTCACGTGTGGAAGGGCTCCTTCCGTTAGTGCAGGGATTGGATTTCAATCCCGTTGGAGTAGTGACCGAGTCGTCCCTTGTTGGGAGATAGGTCGAAGGGGGAAAGTGGATGTACCCAAGTCGGGGAACCACTATAAATTTCCTGTGTATTCTGTGTGTTGTGCTTTTTATTTTTATTGTGCAGGTACTCTCGTAAATTCCGCAAAAGCGCTACACGTCACCTATTCCCCCCCCCCCCCCATAGGTGCACATAGTTGACACTAGGTGGACTTTCAGATAGTGTTATTGAAATTATGAATAATGAATTTGAAATGAGCATCGTAGGCGAACTCACTCATTTTCTTGGTTTTCAAATTACTCAAAAGCATGATGAAATTTTTATTTGTCAATCAAAATATATTCATGATGTTTTAAAAAGATTTGGGTTTGAAAATTTAAAACAAGCAAATACCCCCATGAGTGTCACATTAAAGTTAGGAAAGGATGAAAGTGGAGTATCCATAGATTAAACACTTTATAAAAGAATGATAGGAACACTATTGTATTTGACTGCGTCTAGGCCTGACATTATGTTTGTTGTATGTTTATGTGCTAGATTTCAAGCTAATCCCAAAGTATCTCATTTAAAAGCAGCTAAACGTATTTTTAGATATCTTATTGGCACATCTAAATTCGGTTTGTGGTATTCACATAACAATACATTTATATTACATGATTTTTTTGATTCTGATTATGCTGGTTGTTCCTTAGATCGTAAAAGCACCAGTGGCACCTGTCACTTTCTTGGCCCTTCACATATCTCATGGTCGAGTAGGAACAGAATTCTGTTGCCTTATCTACCACTGAGGCCGAGTACATGGCACTAGGCAGTTGTTGTGCACAAGCTTTGTGGATGAAGCAAACTTTAGAAGATTTTGGAATAGTTAATGAAATGATTGAATTAAAGTGTGATAATAAAAGAGCAATTGACTTAACATATAATCCATTTTATCATTCTAGGTCCAAACACATTGACGTTCGCCACAATTTCATATGAGACCACATAAAACAACATACGATCAATGTCAATTTTATAAGAACTGATTCACAGCTTGTGGATATTTTCATGAAACCACTTCCAGATTCCCGTTTTTCATTATTAAGATTAGAACTAGGAATCCTAAACATTTCAAACTAATAAATTACCATAGCAAGAAAAAAAATAAAAAAAGATGACATAATTAAATTGCTAAAATCATGAACATTAAGCAAAAATAAAATTACATAAATCATAACTGTAAACAACACATACCGAGTCTTATATTATTACAGAAGCACAATACCACATCTAAGTCCCACATAACATTACATCATAAATAATTTCTGAATATTAAGAAAATTCACTGCCGCCGGCGATAGTGACTATCGCCAGGCTATAGCGCTAAAATGTCCAGCCATCCCGAAATCTTCAGAAATTTCTGCTGTCACATGCACTTATCTCTCCTTGGTCATTTGTCGAACTGTGCTCGGTGCTCCGCATCCGACGTGCTCGGTAGGTAGATGTACGGGGCAGCTCCATGACAGGATCCTCCCATTCTGCCGCCTCTGCTAGAGTGGGATTCAACTTCAGACTTTTGTTAGAAATTTAAAAAATTTCTGAATTCCCAAGAAGTTTTTCTTCACATCACTCTTGTGTTCTTCAAATGACTCTCGCAAGTCGTCCAACCCTTCTCGCAACGATTCACCTCTTGGAATTGGCGGGTTTCAGATAGTGGACACAGGTTCACTCATCCTTGATGACCATCCCTGTGTTGATCAGCCAATGGAAGATGTTCCACTTGTCGAATATATGGAAGGAATACAATCATTGAAGTACAAATCTGGGTCTATCCAAGTGTATTTCTTATATAAAATACGTTGGATGACGGCTCCAAGTGGTAGTGTGTTCAGTTTCTTCCAATTAGGACTCTTCAATCTAAATGAATAGCGTATTATCGAAAGGATAAAATCCGCCATGTCAAATGGCTCCCACTCCAAAATCTTGTACGTAACATCGCTAAGTTGAGCCATTATCTTCCGTGTGTCGCCGAATTTCAGTAGGACAGTATGCCTACATATTTCTTGCACAAGTCGTGCATCCTCCGTAAGCATGGTTGTAGATTGAATTAATGTTTTGATGGAATTTCCATGCAAAAACAAATTCAATAATGTCCAATTCCTATCCTTCCGATAGTTCTCAACTATATTTAAGGTGTTATCATGCTCGATTAACCCAAACTCATCTCTAAGGTCATCGTGGGTTATTTCTACTGTCTGTCCTTATATCTTAGATTGAACTCCGCCATTCAGTTCGGTGAACCATGGATATTTGAGATAATTATAAAATACTCTAATCAGTACGAAGGGGAATGTATCTGGAATAATAATCGACATTATTCCTGCCATTGCTAACAAATCATGGATGTGTGCATGACGGGCCGGGTTGAATTCGATCACCCGTCTGATTCCTATGTTAGCATTTTCAATTCCCAGAAATATTTGATATGACGAATATGAATCGCTCCCTATGCTTATTCGTGCTTTGGAACTGGAAGTCATTGCTGCATATCAAAAAAAAATTTTTTCAGAAACAAATTTTTTTTTTATATCGCCATTCGGCGACACCCACTGTCACCGGGAGATAGCGGAAAATGGTTTTTCCTCCATTTCCAACTTCAGATCTGGTTTTCCCCTCATCCCAAATACCAGATGTGCAAATAATTTTTCTCAAAACACACTTAAAACCTCTTATATCCAACAATCTATGCATTTTTTTACTTAGACACACATAATTTCTTATGATCCATAAACACAATCTATGCACTTTAAAACTTGAAAATTTCTCATCTAGAGTTCTATGCTACACTATCCTAACAATTAGATCCATAAAAATCCAAAGAATTAAAGCAAAAATCCAAGTTTCTTACCTAGGTCTTAGGTTTTTGCCGCCTTCTGCTCTGACTTCCGCGACCTGGCTTCAGAAAAAAGTGTTTGGTTTGATGCCTTCGAATGAATGCACCCAGTTTTATCTTTTTTACACTATCGCATATCGGAGATACCCGGTATCGCTTGGAGACAGTGATATTTTGCTATTTCTTCAAATTTTCTTCGTGACTCAAATCTAGGCATGGTGTAATGTTTTTTTTTGAGTTTTCTAATCACTTGGTTCTATAATTCACCATTCTTATACCCATTCTACATACTGTAGTACTATTGTTCTTAAACTCATGAAATTGTTTTTGCATGCCACTAAGTATGAGAAATCTTTTAGTTATGATAATATTATTTCACTCACGGTTGTGCAAATCTTCATATGCATCCATCTTACTACATGTGAATTGTGAATGTTCTACAATAACCACTAGTGTTCCATGCTTTCTGCTACTTTTTTATCCAAGTTTGGTACAGTGCCCACTAATATTTAATTATTTTGTATGCTCTCACAAGTGAATTCGGACTCCTTTGTTCAGCCAAAGAAAAAATGTGATTAACAAAAGTGTATAATCCCAAAACTACAAACCTTAGGTGATATGTTTCACACAACAAAAAAAACAAATAATAAAGTGCTGACAAGGAACCTCCACCAAGCACTACTTACCCTCCTCATAATTCTTCATAAGCATTGTGAGGTTGAGCACCTTGGAAAGAATTGTAAAGTGTCTTGTGCAAATCTTTAAATGGATAATTTCTTTATTGTGTGCTCTGAACTCTTGGGTACGGGTATAGCTCCATATGTCCAACTATATGTTATGTTGTTTTTTTAACATTCTCATGTTCATGTATTTGTAAGACTCCGTATAAGTGTTTCCGACACCATATCACATGTACACAACATTATCCTCTCTAAATGTTCTTCTTATGAGAATTGGACTGAAAACTTTTTTCCAAATATTATTCACTAGTGTATGTATTTGTGATATAGTTAGCTGAACGTTGCCAATGTTAGTGTTTACTCATTTCTTTCTTTATTCTACATTGCTCACCTGTCCTCTATGAGTCTCTCCTTTGTGTTTTTTCCTTCTTTCGCTTCCTCCTCACTCTTCGCTATCTTTTGACAATACCAAAGGGGGAGAAAAATTTCAAAGGAAATCATTCACCTAAGCATTTTCATATACATATGAAACATGAAAAAATTAATTCCCAAATTTCCCTATGCTTCCATTTAGGGGTCACATGTAGGGGGAGTGTTTCATCCAAGATCAATTTGTGAACATACACATGCTTTGTCTTGATACTCACATTGGGTGGACCTTTTAACATTCATGATATCTTTCTTAATGGATTTGTTATTATCAAAAGTGGGAGATTGTTGGAGCATGCATTCCACGCTTCCTAGTTTGCTAATAACAAATCTTGTTTATATTTGATATTTGGGTGTTTTTGGTGTGCAGATGATACATGTCTATATCTAATATCGTCTTGGTAGTGAATTGGATCAGAATTGAGTTCGGGAGATATCGCCATGCGATATTGAGTATCGCCTACAGGAGATAGCGCCACTCGACGCATTTTCGCTCGACGCTCGACAAAAACTTGGCCTTCGTTATATCGCTATCGCCAGATGGTGATATTCGATATTGCTAGACGATAGTGCATGATTCGGTGCTCGACATTTGTACGATGCGAAAATGAGGAGTTCGTGGGACACGTGGCAGCGATTACTGATATCGCCAGGTGGCGATACCCAGTATCGCCCGACGATATTGCTAGAATATAAAAGCCTTTAATTTCTTTAGAAAATCACGAATTTCATCACCTGGAGTGTACTTTCCTGCAAAGAAAATTCAGAGAGCTCCAGAACTCAGAGATACTCCATACTGTCAAGAAGGGAAGAAGCGTGAAAGATTGACAGCACATTCGCAACATTCGAAGCAACTCTAGCAAGGATTCGTCTGCATCTTCACCATATTATTTGAAGGGAGTGCCTGGCCTAAAGTGTTCATTTTATTTTGTCTTTGTTTCAATTATTTTCTCATTGTAATTGGTAGAGAAATCGCCACCTAGTGCATGGCGTCTAGGTCCTTGTGTGGCTTAGGAGAGAATCGCCGCCTTGTGAGTGGCGTCCAAGTCCTTGTGTGGCTTAGGGAGAAATCGTTGCCTTGTGCGCAGCATCTAGATCGTGGTTAGATTTAGGGGGAGGCTAGTAGTAAGATCTAGGAAGAGATATGCTTTAGCCTGCCAGTTCTTGGTAGAAGAACCGGCAAAAACACTAGCAAATTATTTATTTCATGAGCCTTTGTCTCTATCTCTATAGAGAAACTTTATATTCAATTTATCTCTTTTGAAATATATCATTATTGTTTTTAGCTAGTATACATTTGCACTCTTCAATTATATTGTTGTTATTCATCTAGTCAAGTTTGCTTAATTTTAAGGAAAATTTAAAAGAACCCTTATTCACCACCCTCCAAGGGCGCCGCAAGATCCAACAAGATCGATGAAATCTGTCAGTTCAGTATTTCCTTCTCTGCAGTTCATTTCTAGATTGACCAAGGCTGATTTAATATATTGTTGCATATATTGATCTGAGTAATTAAATACATATATTCTTATGAATATAGTCGTTCATTGGCAGCATTAATTACTTGATTTCACATAGTAAAAATTCGGCTTAATAACTGGGACAGTTGAGGAAAGAAATTAATGCCCTTCTAGCCGTTTGTCCAGGTTACAAGAATACAACAGTCAATCAAGGAGTAAAATTCAAATTCAGAAGAGACATAGAGAATAATGATCTACTATCAACGACAGAAGAAAAAAGAACGAGAAGTTAGAGAATCTACTAAGTCATACGGGCAGACACAGAAATATTTTGGAAGTCTGAAAATTCATTCTGTCTTCATCATCAGCAAATCTTCTCCAAGCTTTCAAGAGACATCAAATATAATTAGTCTAAAAAATCTTGCTGGAGATCAACATGAATCTGAAGATCTACACCCTGAAGCAAAGCTTTCTTCTTTCCTGAACTACTTTACATCTCCGGGGGAGCTTTGACAACAAAGATCCACTTTTGTCTTCTCTATTGTTTAGAGAAAAAGAGAAGACATCATCAACTTTTCTTTCACTATATAAAGAGTTTATTAACTCCCTTCAAAAGTTTATTGTTGGTTTTTGGGCACCTGATCAAAAGCCTAAAGGGTTGTGAGATCTGCCTGCAAATAGATCTTGTGGTGACAGGGCACCTGAGCAAACACCTGTGGTGGCAGTCACCTGATCAAAACATGCTAGTGGATTCCTACCAGGGTAGTAGAAAGTGAATGTACCCAGTTTGGGGAACCACTATAAATTTTCTTGTGTTGTCTGCTTGCCCTTTTTCTTTTTGTACTGTGTTGTGATAGTTTAGCTTTAATCTCTTTACATAATATTTGTCATCACCTATTTTACAGCTAAATCATATAAATCTATAAAAAGTTTTTAAAGCTCTATTCACCCCCCCCCCTCCTCTAGAGCTAATTAGATCTATCCCCTTGACTTTCAATTGGTATCACAGGATTATAAATTGCCTAAGTCACTTTCAATTGGTATTAGAGGTTTACCATTTCTTTCAATTGGTTTTAGAGGGTAGTTTATTTGGTTGTACAAGGTAACACTTGAACCAACAAATCTTTCTAAGATCTAAATTTCTCTAGCACATTACTTATACCATGACATAGAACAAGGACTATTCAAGCATCATACCTCCTTTGCAACTTGAATTAGTTTGATATCTAGAAGGCAAGAATTAAATTATATATGAACTCCATTGTAGAAGATATTTTTAATTCTATCTTGACAGATCCACCAGCTCCAGTGGCTAGATCTACTGCAACTTCCAGCACTCTTACTGTTCCACCACTTGAGTGGACAGATGCATAGAAGAAGGCCAAGATAGCTGATGCCAAGGCCATGAACATTTTGGCTCAGACAAAGTCAGATGACATTTTCCAGAAAGTGGCAGAGTGCACCTCAGCTAAAACCATCTGGGATTCCCTAAACCAGATGTTTGTTGGATCTGTAGATGAGAGAAAAGACAGGAGATCAAATCTCATCTCTCAATATAAGAATTTCAGGAAAGAAGAATCAGAGAAAGTGAGTGATATGTACAATAGACTCAACTCAATCATCAATGAGTAGAAAACTCTGCATAAGGAAATAACCCTCACTGAGGTCAATGATAAGATTCTCATGTGCCTCCCCAGCTCATAGGATTCTAGAATCTGGCCAATCAAAGAGGCCAGAAGTCTGAATGAGATTTCCAATGTGAAAGTGAGCTGTTAAATCAGGAATACTCTAGAGGGGGGGGGGGGGGGGGGGGTTGAATAGAGTATTTAAAGCTTATAAAATTTTCTGGCTATTGCAGAAAAGTCCTATTGCTGTAAGAAATAGATTAAAAGATAAAACACAGCAACAACTAACTAACAATCACAGCCACAGCAAGAAACAAAAGAAAGGGCAACCAGACGACAGAAGAAATTTATAGTGATTCCCCAACCTGGGTACATCCAATCTTCTACCACCCTGGTAGGAATCCACTCAGATTTTTGATCAGGTGCCTGACACCAAGGATCTTTTGATCAGGTGCTCAAAAATCAAATCTCAAGTCTTTTGGTCAGGTGACTTGTAACCAAGAATCACTTTTGAAGGGAGATGACAACCCTTTATACAGAGAGGAGTGTGAGATGATGGTGTCTTCTCTGTCAACAATCAGAGAGAAGACAAGTGGATATAATATTAGCAAGTAGCTCCCCCTGAGATGTAGAATAGTTCAGGGAAATCTGGAGCTTTACTGCAGGGTGATAGGCCTTCAGTCTTTGAGCCTTTATTAGAGAAATCTGTTGGAACTTCTTGACAGATGGGATGAAGAAAGAAGACTGTGTAAATCTGTAGAATAGTTCAGGGAAATCTGTAAAAATCTGTAGAAATCTGTTGTCCTTTCAAGTTTCCTGGAGTGATGAGGAAAGAAGACTCTTGATTTAGATTGATTGTTCTTCTTCTTCAATAGCTGATCTGCCTCTGGCTTAGGGCTTCTTTTCTATTTCAGAAAGCTGTGAAAGAATGTTGGAGCAGAGAGATTCTTGAAGACAGACTGACTGTAATTCTCTATGTGTCTGTGTGTCTCTGTGTATCCTGTGTTCTTGTATGTCTTCAGGAAAAGAGAAAAATCTCTTTTATATTTTCTGAAGGAATTTGTCTTTCGAAATTTGAATTCCTCTACTGCAATCAATGCTGATGTCCTAGAGAATAAACTGCATTGATTTATTTCCCCAACTATCCCTTGGAAAAATGGAAAATAAATTTTGATGAAAGTCGTGATCAATGCACCATCCAACGGTAATATTCAGAGAATATTTTATCATTAATCATTCAAAAATTATTGCCATAGAGTGTGGACAGAGGAAAGAAATACTAAGTCCGGAATCGTCGAACAGATAACAGAAATCATCGAGATGAGTCCATAGTTCGTCGAGCTGAGTTGCTGTGTTCGTTGATCAGATAACTTCTGTTCGTCGAGCTGAGTTCCAAGATCGTCGATCTGATAACAGAACTGTATGCTTCAGAAACTTTGCCTTTTTGTGTTTGAAGTTCGTCGAGCTGATAACTGGCTTCATCGACTGGAGTTGATTTTGGACTTAAGAATACTCATAGATGCTTCTGAAATGAAAGAGTTGAATTATCTAGAAATCGTCGACCTAAGAATTTGATTTCGTCGAGCTGAGGACCACTAATTGCTATTGGATAACTCTAGCTATTGTGATCAAAGTTCGTCGAGCTAAGAATCCTGAGTTCATCGACTGGAGATGATTCTGGACTTAGAAAATTTGAGAAGCTTCTGGTTAAAGTAAAGGAACCAGAAATCGTCGACTAGAGAAATAAGTTCGTCGTCCTGAGTCTAGAGAGCAACTAAACTTGGAATGCTGAAGGTAGTCAAGGAATCATCGACCTGAGAATGAAGTTCGTCGAGCTCAGCTCAGAGAATTTTCTCTGAGATCGTCGAGCTGGGCATGATAATTGTCGACCTGAGTTCGACGAACGTCGAACGCATTTTACTTGGTCTCTGGAAAATCTCTAAGTCTTTGAGTCTCTGGCAGTCTGATGATGGCTGGTCCATGTGATGTTGCTACTGAGGGCTTGGCGTAGACTCTAGGACACAACCATGACCCTGGCTATACATTATAGGTCATATGATCTAAGTTATGGAACCTAGACCAAATCTTACTAGGGATCCAACAATCTCCCCCTATTTGGGTGAGGTCACTAATTACAGAATCAAATTAAAATTGAAAATAAACAAAGCAGAAAAATCATATATCTGGCAGAGATCAATAACACATGCAGCCGATATATATATATATACATAAGATTTGTTCAGAATATAGAGCAGTTATAGATAATTGTAGAAAATAAAGGAGTTCAAAATTTACTTCTTCTGTTTCTTTTCCTTTGGCATTTCTTGCTTGCTCTTCTCTCCAGGCTTTGTAAACACAATCTCTCTTTTGGGATCTAAAGCTTGCACTTTTGTCATGGTCATATCAGCAGCCCCAATAATCTTCAAAGAAGAGGCTCTAGGGACAACTGCTTTTGGGTGCAACTTCATGTAGTCATGCACATTGAAAATCTTGTTAGCTTTTTCATACCTCTTAAGCTCTTCTTTCCTGTACTTTGACATTGTTGAATATTTAGAAGGATCGTTTCCTTCAGCTTTGGCTTTATTAATCATTGAAAGGCCTACTAGTTCCTATAACCTGGCCATTCTAGCAGTAGTAGCCATTTCTGGATCTTCAAAAGGAACATGAGTAGAAGATGGTCTTTTAGAGCCTTCAGCTGGTTGATGTTCAGAGAGTTGTTGTTGTTGTTGTTGATGTTGCTGCTGATGTTGTTGTTGCTTTCCTGAAGAATACTACCTATGCTGGCTGCTTCCATATGATCTCCCTTGGTGTCTTTGATACGTTTGAAGTGAGGCAGATCTTTGAGAAGATGTGCTTGAAGCACCAGCAGTTGGAGGAGGTAGAGGAGGTGGATCTTTTATAAATCTTTGAACTGGAGGAGGTGAGTACCTTCTGCTTTTCTTCCTCTCCTTCTGCTGATTTTTGGATAACCACATCCAAGATGGCATCCCTTTGTATGGAGTTATATTTTGGAGAATATAATAGGGAGTGTCATTGTTTGGATTTGGCTTTGGAGCAGGAGGAGTAGGAGCTTTTATTTTCTTTGAAACTTGCATCCTCTTGGGCTCATCATCAGAATCATCATCCTCATCCTCATCATCATAATTATCAGATCCCTAAAGGTTATCATATAAGTCATTTAGATCTTTCAGATCCTCAACAAAAATGATACTCTTTTCAGGAGCTGGAGGTAGAGATAGAGCTTGAGCAGGAACTTCAACAGGAGCTGGGGGAGAAGGCATAGGAGAAGCTGGAGAACTTTTTCTGATAGTTCTTTTAATAGCTGCCTTTTCCTCTTCTTCAATGTCAACCAATATCAAGTCATCCAGATATGGCATGGGAGAGTCATCCATTACAAAAGATTGAGCAGTGATGACTTCTTCTGGAGATGGCATGACTACTGGCTTTGAAACAACAAAAGTATCCCTGAGTTGTTTGGCAACATTTGGAGATATTGGGGAAGTATATGAAATAATAGCCAAGGATAGCTTAGTATATACTGCTGGAATAACTTTCAAAAATGCAGTATCAAATACTTTCAACAATTGAACTAAGTCTACTGTGGGATTTAACATGAAATCACCAACGGAAAGAATTTCTTCAGTAACTATTTCTTTAGTAACTGACTCATCAAAGTCCATGTCAGTCTCAATGAATTGAAGTAAATCAATTAATTCTGTATCAGTATATTCTGTATCAACTACTGCTGCTGTTGCTACCTCTGTCACTGCTGGATCTAGAGCTACTTCTTGAACTGCTATAGCTGCTGGAGCTGCTGCAGCTTCTTCATCAAGCATCTCCCCCTACGTGGTTTCAGTAAAAATTGGAGCCAGGCCCCTGAATGAAGATGGGGCAGCAGTGAAGGCTGAGAATTGAGTAGAAAGAGTAGAGATAGAAGTAACAAGAGGTGTAATGGCCTCTGCTATAAGAGATTTGAGTAGAGGAGTGATGAAAGTAAGAACAGAGGAGATGGTGGAGGGATCCAGAGGTGGAGTGGAATGTTGGGTGGAGATGTTTTGGGGGATGGTAGATGTTGGATATGGTGGAGGGCGGACATCGTGCATGTGGGAATCTGGAGGGGAGGGAGAGTCGAGGGGGGAAGTCAGAAGATCAAAAGTTGGAATGGAGGATAGGTGAGGTGGAAGAGGAGATGATGGTGGTGTTGGTGAAGCATGTGGAGATTGAAGATGATATTCCTGAATAGGAGATGAGGGGATGTTGGTAAGATCTAGGGGTGACGAGGTGGCAGAAGATGTAGTTATAGTAGAAATATGAACAGAGGGTGTTGGTTGTTGATGTGGTGGAAGTTGAGTTGCTGAAGGGATGGAGGTGTGGGGATGGTCTCTTCAGTAGGGTGGGGAGTGGCTCCTACAGCCCTGGTGCTTTCAGAAGCTGGGGTGGAAGAGGTGGAAGCCTTAGATGGCTTGGTAATGGTCCTCTCCCACCTGCCAAACAAGGTGCATGTGAGCCTCTTACTGGCATTAATGAATATGGTCTGTGAGACCAGGGATTCTGCAGCCTTCTCCTTCAGGAAGATCACCAGGATCCTTCCAAAGCAAACTTCTTTCTTATTACACTTTTTCTTAATAAGATCAAAAATGATCTGTGCCCAATCAACATTCTTATTATTGACCACTACACACATGGCTAGGAATTGATGTCTGGTGATGTAGTCTTGGGCAGTGTGCTTGCCCAGCAAAACCTTCCCAACAATATCTGCCAAGAACTTAAATTCTACAGATAGATGTTTCTTCAACAGCTTATTGGGGTTATCTCCAGCATAACCCATTAAACCCAACATCATATCATAATCTTCAGAAATAATCTCTAAGTCCTCTTCTCCATTACTCAGATCAAAAATTTCAGTTAAAATTATTGGAGTCAAAGAAACAGCGTTACCCGCGATTATTCCTGTCATGGTGTTTTCCTCTGATGTAGATGAAGTATAGACTCATTCTCTAATTTCTGTTCCAGCAAGATTTATTCTTGTTATCATCATGGTTTTCAAATTCTGTTCCTCCAGTAGAGTCAGAATGTTCAGAAAAATTGGATCCGAGAGTTGAAAGGAGTCGAAGTCGACATCAAATCCTGTGTCAAACTTCATAGCGGCTAGGGTTCCTGCTGGAATCACCATGAAATCACCTGCAAAAGAGAGAAGAACGGCGATCAAATGCAAAGGGAACAGAAAGCGCGGGACGGAGGTCGAAGAAAACCTAGTTATAAGATTTTCTGGAATATGAATCGACAAACTCCGTTCCACGAAAAATAAGAAATTCTTCGACCTGAGATCGACGAAATAATTGATAGTGAAATAATTCGTCGATCTCAGCTGGAAGAGTTGAATATATTTCATCGAGCTCCGTTCGACGAAACTTTTTTGATGTGGATTCGTCGTTTTCCGTTCGACGAAAACAACTTCACTCTCAGAGAGTTTGTCATACTCCGTTCGACGAATATCTCCCGAACTTTCCCTAGTTTGTCGAGCTCCGTTCGACGAACTCTGGATAATTCGTCGAGTGCTGATAGAAACTATACTAAGTCTTCTCCATTTATCATTCCAAGCTGATTTATAAAGAATAGGTGATTTCTCTCATCCAGAGGTTTGGTGAATATATCAGCTCTTTGTAAATCAGTGTAGATATATACACGATTAATTTTATTTTTGTCCACACACTCTCTAATGAAATGATGTCTAATGTCTATATGCTTAGTCCTACTGTGATGGACTGGATTTTGTGCTATTGTTATAGCACTTATGTTATCACAAAAGAGAATTGAATTATTTAAGTTAAGACCACAGTCTAGTAATTGATTTTGAATCCACAGCATCTGGGAACAACAACTGCCAGCTGCAATATACTCAGCCTCAGCAGTTGAGGTAGACATAAATGACTATTTCTTACAAAACTAGGATACCAACCTCATACTGAGGAACTGACAAGTCCGTGAGGTGCTTTTCCTATCAACCCTGCATCCAGCAAAGTCAGCATCTGAAAATCCAGTTAAATCAAATTCTGACTCAGCTGGATACCATAGGCCTAGACTATGACAACTCTTTATATATCTCAAAATCCTTTTTAAGAAAATTTGATGAGATACTTTTGGGTTCACTTGGAACCTAGCACAAAGGCATGTGGCAAACATAATATCAGGTCTGCTTGTTGTAAGATATGTAGGATTTCACGTGCTGTGGCGGGGCAAATTTTTTTTAAAAAAATTCCCAACAACCACACAAAACACGGGATCAGATATCCAATGTAAACGCCCTACTAGTTAAGCAAATGAAAAACCTAACTCATCACGTCTAACCATTGCAAAAGGGTTAGTAATGTACCTCTAGGGAACAAAATCCCTAGGCGGAAGAGGAGGCACGTCGAATAGATAAATTGCAATCCCACCGCAACGATGAGACCGATTGTCTTGCCTCTTGGTTCACCTCGAACCCGAACAGCTACCCAAGTCCGTTGATAGGAGAAGAGGGCACTCGCTTAGACCAACTTCGTCAAGAGGACCGAGGACTCCAAGTGCGCGAATCACACTAGTCTCCGGCGTGAGAAGGGCGGAGTAGAAAATACCCAAACATGGCTGCTGGACAAGAATGACCAACAAGGTAGACCTCTGCCGTGGCCAAGGCTCTCTCCTTTAGCCGGATCTGGAAATGCACGGGCTGTCACACGAGCCATCCGCGAACTCCAAGTGCAGATCAATGACAGCGAGGAAGCATCGGCGAGAGAAAGGATCACCGGCGAGGAGGTTGGTGGAGGAGCGGGCCGACGGCAAGAATAGCGGTCAAAGGTGCACCGTCGGGTGGTTCCTAAAACCCTAGCCGAATCCCCTTGCTGCTGTCACCCTTTTTGCTTTGCTGCTCTCACCCGTGAAAACCCTCACCTATATATATATATTCTCATATATATGCATTATATATATATACCAGATATTTCCAAATCAAGCCCGTTTAGGTTGGGGTTATACAAACTCCAATCACTGTGCCCTTCTATTAAATAATTACGACAACTCGCCTTGTCGTAATTCTCTTTTTAATAATTGAACAGAGAAAAAACGGTCTAAGCACAAAGTGTCACCATATATTCTGATTGAGTCTAATACGGTGAATCTTGGCTGTTCCCGTTCGTTTGGTGTGACCTCGCAGAGGGAACATGTCGTCACGGCAATAACACACCAATTTGTATTATCGACTATAAGAGGCTTTATCAAGGCATTATAGTCGCCACAACAACACGTTATAGGAGGTAATCGAACTAAATGGCCAGTGTCTATCTTTTGTCACATGATATCATAAATATTGTGCGAATTTGGGACCGTGTCAATCTCGCAATATATTCGTCTTTCTTGGTCTCATAAGCAAGTGTGTCTTTATAACTACATTAGTTATAATGCATGCTATACAAACTCGCTTTGCCAAGGGGCCCCGACTATATCATAACCTAAAATAGCTTGGGGACAAATGATATTTTGATATATACATCCCTTACGCGTAAGTGTGAACAACGAATCACAGTATATATCACCATCAAAAGATAGTCTTCAACTACAATCACATTTCTCACATCGACGCGCTTAATCTACATATCTCATATCTCACTAGACATGTTGTAAGCACTAATGACACTAAACACATTCCATTTTAATGTGACAACTTAAGATAGGCCAATCTCAATATGTATGAGACCATACACATACATACTCACGTGATTAAACGATAACTATTATCAATATTTGTAGAACAACAATGTACTTTAATCCACATGACAATCCAAAGTGGTGGTCAATGCCCCTCTTTGACAACCAGGATCGAGAGCAAATAAAACTAAGATCAAATGATGGAACTCAAGTGTTCTACAGCTCAAGACCAAGGGCATCTTCCTGAGCTATCATGAAGCATCATCATATGATATTGGGACAGAATGAGTCAAACATGAACTTTAATAAAATTAAAGATAACTTTCAAAACACAAATCCTTCAATCTCCCACTTGTTTTTAAAGTTTCTAATAAAAGAGATATAAAACATAGGAATCCTCCGTCATTAAACATCAAGCCATTCTCCATGGTCTTGCAACCCCATGGACTCGAAATGAATTTATCCTTTGGCTTGAGACAGAGGCTTGGTGAAGGGATCAACTGTGTTCCTATTTGTGTAAATCCATAAAAGCGCAATCTTGCCTTCTTCAATGAAGTCGCGTGTGACAAAATAATTCCGATCCATGCATTTTGTCTTGTGATGTGAACTCGGTTCCTTGATTTGTGAAATGGAAGCACTATTATCACAAAACAATCTCAAGGGCCCTTCACTAGATGCCACGACTCCCAATTCCTCAAGGAATTTCTTTATCCAGACTGCCTTTTGCTTGCCTCTGCAGCCGCCATGACTTCCGCTGCGGTGGTTGAATCAGCAGTAGTGGATTGTTTCCAACTATGCCAACTCACAGCTCCATCATTCAGAAGAAAAACAAACCCAGATTGAGATCTTCTATCGTCCGGATCTGTCATAAAGCTAACATCCGTGTAACCTTCTACATGGGGCTCTTTATGTCCACCAAATACAAGAAACTTATTCTTGGTCCTCTTAAGGTACCTAAGAATATTCTTGACCGTCGTCCAATGATATGGACTAGGTGAAGCTTGAAATTAACTCGTCATGCTGAGAGCATATGCGACATCCGATCTCGTACAGATCATGACATACATGATGGAACCTATGGCAGAAGCATAGGGCACATTCATCATGTATTCGAGGTCTTTATGTGATGAGGCACATTGAGACTTGCCTAGCTGAGTAGACGTCTTGATTGGCACATTTCCTTTCTTAGAGTTTTCCATATGGAACCTTTCTAAGACTTTGTCAATGTAGATACTTTGACTTAGGCCAATAAGTCTACGTGATCTGTCTCTATATATCTTTATCCCTAAGATATATTGGGCTTCACCCATGTCCTTCATTGAAAAGATTGTTTTCAATTAGTTTCTTGCTTGTTCCATTAATGATAAGTTATTTCCCATTAAGAGAATATCGTCAACATATAAGATCAATAATATTACATTGCTCCCACTAACCTTCTTGTAAACAAAAGGCTCTTCCTTGCTTTGAATGAACTCAAGGGTTTTAACTTCTTCATCAAAGCATTTGTTCCAACTCCTTGATGCTTGCTTCAACCCATAAATGGCTCTTTGAAGCTTGCATACTTTGCCGCTATTTTGAGAATCTTCAAAACCTTGAGGTTGCTTCATGAATACATCCTCATCTAGCTTTCCATTTAGGAAGGCCGTTTTGACATCCAATTGCCAAATTTCATAATCATGAATGCGGCAATCGCCAACATGATCTGAATAGTCTTAAACATCACAACGGGCGAGAAAGTTTCATCATAGTCAATCCATTGGATTTGACTAAAACCTTTCGCTACAAGTCTTGCCTTGTAGGTTGTCATGTTTCCATTCATGTCCATCTTCCTCTTAAAAATCCATTTACAGGGGATGGATTTCTTTCCATCAGGAAGGTCAACCAAGTTCCATACTTGGTTATCATATGTGGATTGTATCTCGGATTTCATGGATTCAAGCCATGCTACGGAATCCTTTATTTCCATTGCTTCTTCATAGGTCAACGAGTCTTCTGTGTCTAGAATAAACACCTCATGAAGACCCATGTAAAAGTCAGGCATTTTCCTTTCCCTGATCGACCTTCTAAGATCCTTTGGTTTGCCTAGCTCAGTCTGAGTTTCTTCAATTTCCTCCACTATTTCTGGTGGAGTCAATTCATGCTCAACACGAGTAAGAGTAACCGGTGGTGGTAAAGCAAGAGTTTCCTCCGTAATCATTTGTGGAGGTGGAATACTCATGCTCCCACTAACTAAAGGAACCTCTTGTGACTCTTGGTGATCATATTGAACATCAATGCTCATCTCACGATCACTTTCTTGTAGGTTTTCTTAAGCTTCCTCAAGTGTCACCCTACGGTCACAGCTTTTGATTTTTTCAAGAAACTCTTTCTCTAAGAATGTAGCACCCTTCTTGAAAAAAATAGTACTTGTTGATTTGTGCCAAAAGCTATACCCTTTTGTTTCTCTTGGGTATCCAATGAAGAAACACTTATCGGCTTTGGGGTCTAGTTTAGATGATTGCATACGTTTTACATATGCCTCACAACCCCAAATCTTAAAGAAAGATGTGATGGGTGGTTTCCCAACCCATATTTCATGTTGAGTTTTCTCTATGGCTTTAGTTGGAACGAAGTTTAAAGTGTAAGCTGCCGTTAAAAGTGCATGACCCCAAAAATATAAAGGTAGATCAGTTTGACACATCATGGTTCTGACCATGTTAAGCAGAGTCTGGTTCCTCCTTTCGGAGACACCATTCCATTGCGGTGTCCCAGGAGGAGTTAGTTGTGGTACAATACCACACTCCTTTAGGTAAGTATTGAACACATTGCTCAAGTACTCACCTCCACGATCTGTTCTCAAAACTTTGATTCTCTTATCTAGTTGATTTTCTACTTCATTTTTATACTCCCTGAACTTGGCAAGGGATTCACTCTTATGCTTCATAAGATAAACATAGCCATATCGACTATAATCATCCGTAAAAGTGATGAAGTACCTAAAACCATCTCTAGCACACACATTCATTGGACCACATACATCAGAGTGTATCAATTCCAATAAGTTGTTTGCTCTTGCACCTTTCTTTATAAAAGGTGTCTTGGTCATTTTGCCCCTTAGGCATGATTCACATATATCAATTGCATCAGGATCAAAAGAACCTAAAAGATTAGCCTGATGTAATTTCCTTATACGATTTTCATTAATGTGACCAAGATGATGGTGCCATAAGAGAGTCTCACTTATGGGAGATATTTTGAGTCGTTTGTTACTGATATTTAATACTTATTTATCATCAACAATGTTAAGCAAATACAATCCATTGGAAATGAAAGCACTTGCATAAAATAAACCATCCTTCTCAATTGTTACTTGGGAGTTCCCAATGACAAAACTAAAACCTTCTGCATCCAAACATGATACAGAAGTAATGTTTCTTAAAATAGAAGGGACGTGATAAACATTAAATAAAGTTAGACATAAACCACTAGGTAATGGGAGTTCCAAAGTGCCCACCGCAACTGCAGAAATACTAGCACCGTTTCCAACCTTTAGCACCACCTCTCCTTTGGAGAGAGATCTCCTATCCTTTAGTGACTGCACATTTGAGATTAAGTGAGCACATGATCCGGTATCAATTACCCAATCAAGTATAGTAGTGGTTAAATTCAAACTCAACTCAATAACAAAAATACCTTTAGGACGCTTCCTTTCGATTTTGCCTTCATCCAAGTCTCTCTTGTACTTGGGGCAGTTCATTTTGAAGTGTCCCTTCTCATGATAATGGAAGTATTCAGTGAGAGAGTTAAGAGAATTCTTCACTTTGCCTCCCTTGGAGGCACTATCTTGAGTACCTCCCTTTTTCCCTTGAGATGAAAATTACCTTTTGAGGTCTGGCCTTTAGACTTATTCTTGTTTTTGAATATGTTCTTGCTATCAGACGCCACAGCTAAGACAACATTTCCCTTTGTCTTGCCCATGTCAACCTCAGCTGTTTTGAGGGCGTTATGGAGTTCATTTATAGTCATTTGATTCTCACGCATATGATAATGCATGATGAAATCCTTAAACGAGTAAGGCAGTGACGCCAAAATGATGTCTTCCGCAATGTCTTCAGGAATTGGAGACTTCAGTTTCTCCAACTTTTCCAAATAGCCTTGCACCTTAAGGAAGTGCACTGAGACAGACTCACTCTCCATCATATTGCACCTTGTGAGTGCGATGGTGGTATTATAGCGCTCTTTACGAGCACTATCGGTGAACATCTTCTCCAATTGTGCTACAATTTCCTTTGTAGGAGTATCGAGAAATTTCCTTTGCAGCTGATCACCAATGCTGGCCAAGATCAGAGTCTGCACGACACGTTGACTATCATTCCATCTTTTCTATTCCTCCTTCTCAGCATCAGTTGGCTTGCCAATCTCTTTTTCTACTGGGCATTCACCCTCTAGTATAGGTAAGAGATTCGCCAAGCGCAACACGATGTTAAGCTTGAGGACCCAGTCAGAGTAGTTTGACCCGTCATTAGCAAGTGGGCATTTATCAATCATCGAACGCAGAAAATTTGGCAGTGTAGACATATCTCTATTTTTTAAAAAAATATGAGAGTAAGATAGAGTTCATGTTCAGAATAATTTCCCAAAAAAAATTGATTAGGGAGATCCAAAAAATGCTTTAAAATAGTGAATCAAGATCCTTTTAACCTAATGGACTCATCCACAACATTATCAGGTAGGTACTAATCACCAATCATAACCTTTTAAGATAATCTTAAACACTTATGATTCCTGATAGTAATAATGCAAACAACTATTTTAAAAACATAACACTTTCCCAAAGGACCAAGCCTAGATCTTGGTGATTTGATTAAGAAAACTCATCATGTAAGGAAACTCATGCAAGTGACATTCCAACAAAATCAGCAAGAAGTGCCTCACACAACGTACTAACTTGTGGCCTAATATCGACTCGCATAAGTTCCACCATGTCTAGTGATTGAAATTACACTCATGTTCATTCAATATCACTAGCTTAGATGGACATGATGAGGAGGAAAGACATTCTTAATTTTTTCTTTCACATTTCCAAAAGAATGGAGGAAATTCCAAAATACCTAACTCACGACATTCTAAAAAAAAATATTACATCCATTCCATACCAATTACATTCCAGAGTTGCAATAAAAAAATGAAAAACCAAAGCAAGCAAGGAACCTGCTAGACGCGATCCTAACAATGAATGGACTATGTACACAACCCAACGTGTTTCACCTAGATCATTTTAAATCCAAAAAAAAAATGATCCTCTCATAATCCAAACTAGGGTAGATTATGTTAACATGAAACATGGTTGTGACATAGCTAATCCAAACCAATTAGGTAAAACAAAACTAGCAAAAAGAGGGCCACATTTTCATTGGATATCAACCTCGCTCTGATACCACAATAGGATTTCACGTGCTGTGGCGGGGCAAATTTTAAAAAAAAAATTCCCAACAACCACACAAAACACGGGATCGGATATCCAATGTAAACGCCCTACTAGTTAAGCAAATGAAAAACCTAACTCATCACATCTAACCATTGCAAAAGGGTTAGTAATGTACCTCTAGGGAACAAAATCCCTAGGCGGAAGAGGAGGCACGTCGAAGAGATAAATTGCAATCCCACCGCAATGATGTGACCGATCATCTTGCCTCTTGGTTCACCTCGAACCCGAACAGCTACCCAAGTCCATTGATAGGAGAAGAGGGCACTCGCTTAGACCAACTTCGTCAAGAGGACCGAGGACACCAAGTGGGCGAATCACACTAGTCGCCGGCGTGAGAAGAGCGGAGTAGAAAATACCCAAACAGGGCGGTTGGAGGAGAATGACCAACAAGGCAGACCTCTGCCATGGCCGAGGCTCTCTCCTTTAGCCGGAACTGGAAATGCAAGGGATGTCACACGAGTCGTCTGCGAACTCCAGGTGCAAATCAACGACGGCGAGGAAGCAGCGGCGAGAGCAAGGATCACCGGCGAGGAGGTTGGTGGAGGAGCTGGCCGACGGCGAGAATAGCGGTCAAAGGTGCACCGTGGGGTGGTTCCTAAAACCCTAGTCGAATCCCCTTGATGCTATCGCCCTTTTTGCTTTGTTGCTCTCACCCGTGAAAACCCTGACCTGTTTATATATATATATATATATTCTCATATATATGCATTATATATATACCAGATATTTCCAAATCAAGCCCGTTTAGGTTGGGGTTATACAAACACCAATCACTGTGCCCTTCTATTAAATAATTACGACAACTCGCCTTGTCATAATTCTCTTTTTAATAATTACACAGAGAAAAAATGGTCTAAGCACGAAGTGTCACCATATATTCTGACTGAGTCTAATACGGTGAATCTAGGCTGTTCCCGTTCGTTTGGTGTGACCTCGCAGAGGGAACATGTCGTCACGGCAATAATACACCAATTGTATTATCGACTATAAGAGGGTTTATCAAGGCATTATAGTCGCCACAACAACACGTTAGAGGAGGTAACCGAACTAAATGGCTAGTGTCTAACTTTTGTCACATGATATCATAAATATTGTGCGAATTTGGGACCGTGTCAATCTCGCACTATATTTGTCTTTCTTGGTCTCATAAGGAAGTGTGTCTTTATAACTACATTAGTCATAATGCATGCTATACAAACTCGCTTTGCCAAGGGGCCCCGACTATATCATAACCCAAAATAGCTTGGGGACAAATGATATTTTGATATATACATCCCTTACGCGTAAGTGTGAACAATGAATCACAGTATATATCACCATCAAAAGATAGTCTTCAACTATAATCACATTGCTCACACTGACGCGCTTAATCTACATATCTCATATCTCACTAGACACGTTGTAAGCACTAGTGACACTAAACACATTCCATTTTAATGTTACAACTTAAGATAGGCCAATCTCAATATGTATGAAACCATACGCATACATACTCATGTGATTAAACGATAACTATTATCAACATTTGTAGAACTACAATGTACTTTAATCCACATGACAATCCAAAGTGGTGGTCAATGTCCCTCTTTGACTACCAGGATCGAGAGCAAATAAAACTAAGATCATATGATGGAACTCAAGTGTTCTACATCTCAAGACCAAGGGCATCTTCCTGAGCTATCATGAAGCATCATCATATGATATTGGGACAGAATGAGTCAAACATGAACTTTAATAAAATTAAAGACAACTTTCAAAACACCAATCCTTCAATGCCCCTATATAAGGTCTGCTTGCTGTAAGATATAGTAGGGACCCAACAATGCCCCTATATAATTTTTGATCCACAGATTTTCCATGTGCATCAGAGTCTACTACAACATTTGTAGCCATGGATGTTTTCTTTACTGAAGCATCAACCATCCCAAACTTCTTTATAAGCTCTTCAGCATACTTAGCTTGAGATATGAAGATGCCATCAGACAGCAGCTTCACTTGGAGATCAAGGAAGTAGGAAAGCTCACCCATGCTACTCATTTCAAATTTTGAATGCATGAGGTCAGAGAACCTCTTGCATAATTTGGAATCAGTAGACCCAAATATGATGTCATCCACATATAATTGCACTAACAATTTTGATCCTTATGATGTCTACTGAAAAGTGTTCTATCTACTATGCCTCTAATGAATTTATGCTCTATGAAAAATCTAGCTAAGGTTTCATACAAAGCTCTTGGAGCTTGCTTTAGACCATAGAGGGCTTTATACATTTTGAATACATGATAAGGGTGAGTTGGAGAGACAAAACCTGGAGGTTGTTCAACATAAACCTCTTCTTTAAGTACTCCATTGAGGAATTCACTCTTCACATCCATCTGATATACTTTGAATCTCTTGTATGCTGAATAGGCTTGAAAAATTCTGATGGCCTCCAACCTTGCAATTGGTGCAAATGTTTGGTCATAGTCAATCCCTTCCTCTTGCCTATAACCTTGAGCAACAAGCCTAGCCTTGTTCGTCACTATTGTACCTTGGGCATCCAATTTATTTTTGTATACCCATTTGGTTCCAATGACTGGATAGTCTTGGGGTCTTGGAACCAAATCGTAGACTCTACATCTCTCAAATTGGTTTAATTCCTGCTGCATTGCAATAATCCAGTGGGGATCTTGCTCAGCATCATGGATGGATAGAGGTTTAACCTGAGAGAGAAAACAGGCATACATCACATCTTGATTGAGTTGATGTCTTGTCTGTACAACTACTGATATGTCTCCAATTACTTGAGATCTGGGGTGATCCCTAAGTGTGACTAAATCAGTGAGTGGAGGTGGTTGTGCAACAATATCTTGGATTAATTCCTCTTGTGGAATTGTGTTTGCTGTTGGAGGAAGTTCAAGTCCTTCAGTGCCTTCATCTTCACTTTCTTCAATGACTTGTGGATAAGGATGTGTTGGAACCTCTTGGGTAAGGATTAGTCCATCCAAACTCTCACACAAGTGAGGTACCTGCAAAGGGCTATTGGTAGAAATCTCTTTCTCCTTGCAAGACATATTAGCTTCATCAAAAGAAACATGAATGAACTCTTCAATTTTTAATGATGATTTATTAAAAACCCTATAGGCTTTGCGTACTTGGGAATATCCTAGAAAAATTTCCTCTTCAGCCTTAGCCTCAAACTTTCTAATGTATCTTTTGTTATTGTTGTGAATATAACATATACATCCAAATACTTTAAAATAGTTGATTTTAGGTTTCTTCCCTTTAAGTAATTCATAGGGAGTCCTATTCTTCAGTTTATGTATCAGGCTTCTATTCAGGACATAATTTGCAGTGTTTATAGCCTTTGCCCAAAAGGATAGTGGCATGTAAGTATCTGCAAGCAATGTACCTGCAGCTTCAATGAGTGTCCTATTTTTTCTTTCAGCTACCCCATTTTTTTGGGGAGTTCTAGGAGCTGAGAAACAATGTCTGATACCTTCCTTCTCACAGAACTCGTGCATAAGAAGAGACTCAAACTCTGTGCCATGATCACTTCTGATCAATTCAACATGAGTAGAGAACTCAATCTGCATGGTCCTGAGAAAATCTATAAGAACCTTGAAAGTATCTTACTTAAATCTCAGAAAGGATACCCAAGTGAACCTTGAGAAGTCATCCACAATAACCAAGGTATAGGATTTCCCTCCTAGGCTTTGTACAGCAATGGGTCCAAAGAGATCCATATGTAGCAAATACAAATTACTAGGTGAATCACTTTTATTTACAGATTTAAAACTAGATTTAGTTTGCTTGCCTAGTTGACAAGCCCTGTAGAGACCTTCCTTCTTGTAGGGACCAGAAGGTAGACCTCTAACATGGTTATCTTTATATAGCCTAGCAATGTTTTTCATAATAACATGACCTAGTCTTTTATGCCATAAGTCATTTTGGTTACTAATTAAGTTAAGTAAGCAGATATCAGAATTGGCAGATAAAAAATCAACTAAATATATTTTGCCTTGTCTATTCCCAATTAAAACTGTTTGATTTTCTTTATTAGAGATAATACACGAAGATGAACTAAAATATACCTGACAACCTTCATCACATAATTGACTTATGGAGATGAGGTTATGCTTCAGTCCTCTGACATGTCACTTTCTTGAATGTGATAGCTCCAATCTTTGCTGCTCCATAGCATTCTGACTGGCCACATTTGGAATCCCCAAAGATAACCTTTGGTCCTGGCTTGGACTTATAATTAGTTAGATTGTCCTTGCTGCCTATCATATGTTTGGAGCAACCACTGTCCAAGTACCAGGTCTGATTCACACTTGGACAGCTCTTCACATGTAATGAAAAATAGTTAAATGTTCTTGACCCAGGTTACCTTGGGTCCTTTGTTTTCTTGGTATGAAAAGCTGGAAATAACAGAATATTCTGGTTGGGATTTATATCGTAGAGGGTGATATCTCCTAGGTGGTATAACCCAATCAGCTAGTGGATTGAAAGCTTTCCTGGAATTATTTAAGTTTTTGTTATAATTAAAGGTTTGGTTAAGTCTTTCTGGGTTCGACGAATTTCTGTGAGTTCGTCGACTAGAGTTCGATGAATTGGGTTGAGATCGTTGATCTCTTCCCAAAGATGAATGTATTCATTTTCTGGGCCCCACTTTCGTCGACCTCTGCTTGACGAAACATACAGAGTTCGTCGAACGCAGTTAGATGAATAATTATAACTATAGTTTGCTTTCAGCGTTCGTCGAGTGGGGTTCGACGAACTGGCTATATTTCGTAGATCTAAGTTCGACGAATTCTGCTGAACCTTGTTTTTAATAGTTTTCTAATTTTTTGTTTTCTGACCTATTAATTTGGGAATATTTTCTGTTGTTTGTTTATTGTTTACTATTTCTTTCCCTTTAACAGAGACAAATTTGATGGGAGTAGTTAAAATATTTTTCCTGAGGATGGGGGGCAAACTTGATGAAGCACCCAAGCCTAGCTTGCAATTAAGTCTGGCATTAACAGTGCTTGTGATGTCCATCATCTTGAGGCTTCTTCCATTGAGAGTTTCCTCAAGTTATTTAGCCTCACAAAGCTCAATTTTTAGCAGTGTTATTTGTTCATTAGCTAAATACAACTCATCCTTTAACCTATTATTTTCAAAGTTAATATTTTCTAAATTTCCTAGTTTCTCCCTAAGAGTTTTATTCTCTTTTTCTGAGTTAATTAGGTCAATACACATTGTTTTAAATTCAACTTTAAAAGAATCTGAATTGTAATCAAAGGAAGATAATACCTTGTCAGCTTCAGAATCTGAAGCTTCTTCATTGTCTGAGTCATCCTCTTCTGATTGGTTCCTGGAAGCATCAATTGCCATGAGGCAAACCTCATTGGCCCTTGCTTCTTCCTCATCTTCACTGGAGCTGGAAGATGTTGATTCTTCTTCAGTCTCACTCCAAGTTTCAGCCATAAAACCTTTCTCCTTCTTCTTGTATTTACTGGAAGAAGGTATGGTGTTGTGCTGTCTCTTGTTATCCTTTTATCTTCTCTTTTATTTCTTCTTATTCTCTGGACACTCAGAGATGAAGTGCCCAGGCTTCCTGCATCCAAAACACACAACTTCTTTGGTTTGTGTCTTATCATATCTAGGCTTGTCATCCTGCCTTGATGACTTTCTCCTAAAATCGTTTCTTGCCATTTTGTAGAATCTTTTGGAAAATAAGTTCATCAGTTCTTCATTTGTTGAAGGAGTCTCTGTCTCATCAGTAGCTTTGAAAGCAATGATATGCTCTTTTCTTGCTGGAGAGGGTGTTCTTTGCTCAACTGCCTCCTTGGATTTAGTTAGCTATTCATAGGACTTTAGTTTGCCTAATAGAGATTCAATGGATATCTCATTTAGGCTTATGGCCTCCTTGATGGGCTAGATCCTTGAATCCCATGATCCTGGGAAGCATATAAGGATCTTGTCATTTACTTCAGTCAAGGTGATTTCTTTATCTAAGGTCCTTAGCTCATTGATGATGGAGCTAAGCCTGTTGTAGATCACTTCAACTGTTTCTGCTTCATCCTTTTTGAAGTTTTCATATTATGTGATGAGGTTTGATCTTCTATCTTTCCTCTCATCTGCTGAGCCAGCAACCATTTGGTTGAGTGAATCCCAGATTGCTTTTACAGAGGTGCACTCAGCCACCTTCTGAAAGATGTCATCTGACATAGTCTGAGCCAATATGTTCATTGCCTTGGCATCAACAATCTTTGCTTTCTTCTAGGCCTCAGTCCACTCAGGTGGTGGAACTGCAGTAGTGCTTGTAGATGTTGCAGAAGTTGAAGCTTGAGGGGGACCTGTCAAAATAGAGTTATATATATCCTCATCAATAGAATTCATGCATAATATAATTCTTGCCTTCCAGATGGCAAACCTATTTAGGTTGCAAACTGGAGGTCTGGTGCTTGCATAATCCTTGTTCTGTGCCATAGCTATGTATAAAAATCTAAATGGAAATAAAAAAAATTTATATCTAACAAAGGATCTTTGGTTCAAGAGTTAGCTTGTACAACCAAAGGAACCTCCTTTGATACCAATTGAAAGTGAGCAGTTAGATCAAGAATACTCTAGAGGGGTGGGGGTGAATAGAGTATTTAAAGTTTATAAAATTTTCTGGCTATTGCAGACAAGTCCTAGTGCTATAAGAAATAGATTAAAAGATAAAACACAACAACAACTAACTAACAATCACAGCCACGACAAGAAATAAAATAAAGGGCAACCAGATGACACAAGAAATTTATAGTGGTTCCCCAACCTAGGTACATCCACTCTTCTACCACCCTGGTAGGAATCCACTCAGATTTTTGATCAGGCGCTTGACACCAATGAGCTTTTGATCAGGTGCTCAAAAACCAAATCTCAAGTCTTTTGGTCTGGTGACTTGTAACCAAGAATCACTTTTGAAGGGAGATGACAACCCTTTATACAGAGAGGAGTGAGAGGTGATGGTGTATTCTCTGTCAACATTCAGAGAGAAGACAAGTGGATATGATATTAGCAAGTAGCTCCCCCTGAGATGTAGAATAGTTCAGGGAAATCTGGAGCTTTGCTGCAGCGTGACAGACCTTCAGTCTTTAAGCCTTTATCAGAGAAATCTGCAGGAACTTCTTGACAGATGGAGTAGTTGTTGTCCTTTGAAGTTTCCTGGAGTGATGAAGAAAGAAGACTCTTGATTTAGATTGATTCTTCTTCTTCTTCAATAGCGGATCTGCCTCTGGTTTAGAGCTTCTTTTCTGTTTCTAAAAGCTGTGAAAGAATGATGGAGCAGAGAGATTCTTGAAGGCAGACTGACTGTAATTTTCTATGTGTCTGTGTGTGTCTGTGTGTCTCTGTGTATCCTGTGTTCTTGTATGTCTTCAGGAAAAGAGAAAAAATCTCTTTTATATTTTCTGAAGAAATTTTTCTTTCGAAATTTGAAATCCTCTGCTGCAATCAATGCTGACGATCTAGAGAATAAACTGCATTGATTTATTTCCCCAACTGTCCCTTGGAAAAATGGAAAACAATAATTCTGATGAAAGCTGTGATCAATGCACCGTCCAACGGTAATATTCAGATAATATTTTATCATTAATCATTCAGAAATTATTGCCATAGAGTGAGGACAGAGGAAAGAAATACTAAGTCTGGAATCGTCGAACAGATGACAGAAATCGTCGAGCTGAGTCCATAGTTCATCGAGCTGAGTTGCTGTGTTCGTCAATCAGATAACTTCTATTCATCGAGCTGAGTTCCAAGATCGTCGATCTGATAACAGAACTGTATGCTTCATAAACTTTGCCTTTTTTGTGTCTGAAGTTTGTCGAGCTGATAACTGGCTTCGTCGACTGGAGTTGATTTTGGACTTAAGAATACTCACAAATGCTTCTGAAATGAAAGAGTTGAAGTATCTAGAAATCGTCGATCAAAGAATTTGATTTCGTCGAGCTGAGGACCACTAATTGCTGCTGGATAACTCTAGCTATTGTGATCAAAGTTCGTCGAGCTGAGAATCCTGAGTTCGTCGACTGGAGATGATTTTGGGCTTAGAAAAATTGAGAAGCTTCTGGTTGAAGTAAAGGATCCAGAAATCATCGACCAGAGAACTAAGTTCGTCATCCTGAGTCTAGAGAACAACTAAACTTGGAATGCTGAAGGTAGTCAAGGAATCGTCGACCTGAGAATGAAGTTCGTCGAGCTCAGCTCAGAGAATTTTCTCTGAGATCGTTGAGCTGAGCATGACAATCGTCGACCTGAGTTCGACGAACGTCGAACTCATTTAACTTAGTCTTTGGAAAATATCTAAGTCTTTGAGTCTCTGGAAGTCTGATGATGGCTGGACCATGTGATGTTGCTACTGAGGACTTGGCCTAGACTCTAGGACACATCCATGACCCTGACTATATATTATGGGACATACGATCCTAAGTTAGTGAACCTAGCCCAAGTCTTACTAGGGATCAACACACTGAATCTCTACTAGGAAAGCTCAAATCTTATGAGCAGTTAATAAAGACTAGAGAAGCTGCTGAGTAGAAGACTCCCTCGTCAGCTAGAAAGAAACACAACATAGCATTCAAAGCAACTGAAGAAACAGAAGCTCCATCATCTAGTGAAGAATTTTTGAGTCTCCTAGCCAAGATATTCTACAAAATGGGAAAGAAGAATTTCAGAAAGAAGCCATCTAGATAAGATGACAAGCTAAGGTATGATAAAACCCCAACTAAAGAAATTGTCTGCTTTGGATGCAGGAAGCCTGAAAACTTCATATTAGAGTGTCCAGAGAATCAAAAGAAGGATATAAGAAGAGAAAAGGAGCCCAGGAAGCAGCACTACAACAAGCCCTCCTCCAGCAAGCATAAGAGGAAGGAGAAAGGCTTTGTTGCTGAAACCTGGAGTGAAACTGAAGATGAATTTTCATCTTCCAGCTCCAGTGAAGATGAAGAAGAGACTAAAGCAAAGGAGTTTGCTTGATGGCTATTGATGCATCAGGCAGCCTCTCAGTAGCTTAGCAGTCAGATAGTGAAGAACCTCAATCTGAAGAAGATCAGGTACTGTCCTCTTTTGATTTCAATTCAGATGGTTTTAGAACTGAATTTAAATCACTATGTATTGATTTAATAAACTCTGAGAATAAAATCAAACTCCTTAGAGAAAAACTAACTTTACAAGATAATTTCATTTCTGAAAACATCAAATTGAAAGATGAATTAACTTTAGCTAATGAACTAATCATATCTCTAAAAACTGAATTAGCTGAGGCAAGACAACTTGAAGAATTCCTAAATAGGAGAAGTATCAAGTTGATGAACATCACAAGCACAGTAAATGCCAGACTTAATGACAAGCTGGGCTTAGTGCTTCATCAAGACGACCCCCATTAATTCAGAAAAACATACTGTCAACGCCAATCAAATTTGTTTCTGAAAAAGGCAAAGAAAAGGTAGATGATCATAATACTAAGCAAATAAAATTTAAACAGAAAAATAAGAAAAAGAAAAATAACAAAAAAATTCTAACTATAACAATGTTCAACAAATTTTGTCGAACTCAGATTGACGAAATGTGTACAGTTCGTCGAAATCAGGTCGAAGAACTCTGAACACAGATTTTTATCATAATTATTCTTTGAACTGCGATCGACGAAACCAGTATGGTTCTTCGAGCCGAGATCGATGATATTGGGGCACAGAGAATGAATATTTTCATTCTCTGAGCGGAGTTCGACGAACTCATCCCCATTCGTCGACCTCATATCGACGAACTCACAAGAATCCGTCGATCCCAGTTCAAGATAACATAAATCTTAATCCCTTCAGAACCTTTAATCAACCTAGGGAATATCTCAATCCAGTCACCAGTGGATAATACCACCAAGAAGATATCACCCCATAGGGTATACAAACAAACCTGAATATTCTTATATTTCCAGTTTTAACTATGAAAAGAATCAAGGACCCAAGGTAACCTTGGTCAAGAACATCTAATCTGTTTAAATGCAGGTGAAATACTATACCACAATAGAGGAACAGTGGTACTTGGATAGTGGCTGCTCAAGGCACATGACTGGCAACAAGGAAAATCTAATCAACTATAAGTCCAAGCTATGTCCAAAAGTGATCTTTGGTGACTCTAACTGTGGGCAGAATAAAGGCTATGGGAAGTAAATATTAGAGCTGTCACTTTCAAAAAGGTGGCTTATGTAAGTGGACTGAAGCACAACCTAATCTCCATAAGTCAATTATGTGATGAAGGGTTTTAGGTATCATTTAATAACTCTTCATGCATTATCACTTCTGTAAAAAATAAAGTAGTTTTAACTGGAACTAGAATAGGAAATATTTACATAGTAAATTTTAAGACTCCTAGGTCTGAAATATGTCTATTCAAATATGTTAGTAATAATAATGAACTGTGGCATAAGAGATTATGACATGTTAACTTAAAGAATGTCGCTAAATTATATAGGGACAACCTTGTAAGAGGATTGCCTTCTTACCTCCACAAGAAGGATAGCCTGTGCAGGGCTTGTTAATTAGAGAAGCAAACTAAAAATAGTTTTCAAGTCATTAATAAGAGTGATTCACCTAGGATTCTATATTTGCTCCACATGGATCTTTTTGGACCCATTGATGTACAGAGCTTAGGAGGGAAATCGTACACCTTAGTGATTGTAGATGACTTCTCAAGATTCACTTGGGTGTTCTTCTTGAGGAACAAGTCTGATAACTTTAAAGTTCTTACAGAACTTCTTAAGAGTATACAGATTGAGTATTCTACTCCATTTGCATTGATCAGAAGTGATCATGGTACTGAGTTTGAGTCTCTTCCCATGCAAGAATTTTGTAAGATGGAAGGTATCAGGTAGTGTTTCTCTGATCCTAGAACTCCTCAAAAAATGGGGTAGCTGAAAGGAAAAAACAAGACCCTGATTGAAGCTGCAGACACATTACTTGCAGATGCTTACTTGCCACTATCCTTTTGGGCAGAGGTTGTAAGCACAATAAATTATGTACTAAATAGGAGTCTGATACATAAGCTTAAGGGCAAGACTCCCTATGAATTACTTATAGGGAAGCAACCTAAAGTAGATTACTTTAGATTTTTTGTTTGTTTATGCTACATTCATAACAATGACAAAAAATATCTTAGAAAGTTTGAAGTGAAGGCTGCAATGAGAATTTTTCTAGGATATTCCTAAGTCAGTAAGGCATATAGGGTATATAATAAATCTACTATGAAAATGGAAGAGACTGTACATATATCATTTGATGAAGTTAACATGTCTTACAAGGAGAAGAATCCTTCTACCAGTGAAACTTCGTAGGTACCACACTTGTGTGAGAAGTTGGATGAGTTGACCCTCACAAATGAGACTATTTCACATCCCTCTCCACATATAAACAAAGATAGTGAAGATGAATCCACTGAAGTGGATGTTGAACCAACAACAACTCCAATAATTCCACAAGAGAAATTAATTCCCCAAGCTGTTGCTGAACCAACTCCACCTACTAAGTTTGTCACACTTAGAGATCATCCTGTATCTCAGGTGATTGGAGACAAGTCAGTAGGTGTGCAGACCAGACATGAACTCAACCAAGACTTGATGCATGTCTGCTTCATATCTCAAACTGAGCCCCACTCCATAAAAGATGTTGAGCAAGATCCACACTGGATTATTGCAATGCAAGAGGAGCTCAACCAATTTGAGAGATGTAGAGTTTGAGATTTAGTTCCAAGACCCAAAGACTACCCAGTCTTTGGAACTAAATGGGTATTCAGAAATAAACTAGTTGCCCAAGGTATTATCATCAGGAACAAGGAAAGGCTAGTTGCTCAAGGCTATAGATAATAGGAAGACATTGACTATGACCAGACATTTGCACTTGTTGCAAGGATTGAAGCAATCAGAATCTTCCTTACTTATCCTGCCTACAAGAAGTTCAAAGTATATCAAATGGATGTAAAGAGTGCATTCTTAAATGATGAACTTAAAGAAGAGGTTTTTGTGAAGCAACCACCAGGTTTTATCTCTCCTACTCATCCCTCTTATGTTTTTAAATTACATAAGACTCTCTATGGTCTAAAGCAAGCTCCAAGAGCTTGGTATGAAACCTTAGCCAGCTTTCTTCTATAGTATAAATTCTCTAGGGGCATAGTAGATAGGACATTGTTCACTAGATATCATAAGGATCAAATCTTATTAGTACAAATTTATGTAGATGACATTATTTTTGGCTCTACTGATTCCAAACTATGCAAGTGGTTCTCTGACCTAATGCATTCCAAGTTTGAAATAAGTATCATGGGTGAGCTCTCTTACTTCCTTGGCCTTTAAGTGAAGCAACTACCTGATGGCATCTTCATATCCCAATCCAAGTATGCTAAGGAGCTAATCAAAAAGTTTGGAATGTCAGATGCCTCTGCAAAGAAAACACCCATGGCTTCTAATGCTGTGATTGACTCTGATGAACATGGTGAGCTTGTTGATTAGACACTATATAGGGGCATTGTTGGGTCCATATTATATCTCACAGCAAGTAGGCCAGACATAATATTTGCTACATGCCTTTCTGCTAGGTTCCAGGTGAACCCTAAAGAAACCCACCTTACGTTTCTAAAAAGGATTTTAAGGTATATAAAGGGTTGTCCTAGTATACGAATCTGCTATCCAACTGAGTCATAGTTTGAGTTGACTGGATACTCATATGCTGACTTTGCTGGATGTAGAGTGGACAAAAAAAGTACCTCAAGATATGCCAGTTCCTTGGTGCTAGACTAGTGTCTTGGTTTTGCAAAAAACAGACATTTGTGTCTACTTCAACTATAGAAGTGGAATACATAGCAGTTGACAGTTTTTGTTCCCAGATACTATGGATTCAGAACCAACTCCTAGATTATGGTTTCAACTTAAATAATTCAACCTTACTATGTGATAATACAAGTGCAATTTCCATTGCACAAAATCCAGTGCATCATAGTAGAACTAAGCATATAGAAATAAGGTATCATTTCATTAGAGATTGTGTGGACAAAAATAAAATTAAGCTTCTCTACATCTTCACTGATTTGCAAAGAGCAAACATCTTCACCAAAACCTTGGATAAGAGGAACCATCCATTCTTTATGAATCAGCTAGATATGATACATGGAGAGGCTTTAATTTAATTTCTGTCTGTGGTCGAAGAATTTAGCAAAGTTCGTCGAATGAAGATCGACGAGCTGAGAAATCTTCATGAGATTTTTCGTCGACCTGAGATCGACGATATCTCAGTATGAAGTCATTTTCATCGACCTGAGATCGATGAAGTTGCTTCCGAAAATATTTCATCAACCTAAGATTGATGAACTATTTTCCCTCCTCTTCAAACTGAGATCGACGAACTTTCAGCTTTCGTCAACCTGAGATCGAAGAATTTTTATTTTTGCAGGATGGAGCTCGTCGCTTCATATTCTGAAAACCTTATAATAGGGTTTTTCTTCGAGCTAAATCTGGTGCCTTCAGAACTCTCTTGCACTTGATCTTTCTTGTCTTTGCAGGAAATAATGGCGATTCTAGCAAACTCTCTCACAGGCATGAAATTCGACACTGGGTTTGACATTGATTTTTTACTCCTTCCAACACTCCGATCAAATATTCATGGATATATTGTAGTTATTCGAAGAACAACAGTTAAAGAAGTTCATTACCACAAGGATGAAGTTGCCGGTAGTTAAAATACAGGAATAGGTATATACTTCAACCACACCTGATGCTGAGACAATGACAGGAACAATAGCAGGACAATAGGTTATTCTTAATCCTACCATTCTATCTGAAATTTTCAGTTTTAATAATGGAGAAGAAGATATAGAAATATACAATTCTGAGTATGATGATATACTGCTAAAAGTGGGTCACTCCGAGGCAAACCCTAACAGATTATTAAAGAAAAATTTATCTGCTGATTATAAGTTTTTGGCTAATGTTGTGGGAAAAGTCTTGCTGGGCAACCATACTGTCCATGATTACATTACCAGGCACCAGTTTTTCGTGATGTGTGCTGTGGTGAACAAGAATGCAGTACACTGGGGAAAGATATTGTTTGATTTAATCAAAAAGAAGAATACTAAGAAGGAAGTCTGTTTTGGGAGGATTCTAGGATTTTTCCTCCAGGACAAGGCATCTGAATCACTGGTCTCTCAGACCATATTCATCAATGCATCCAAGAGTCTGACTTGTGCCTTATTTGGCAGATGGGAGAGGACCATCACTAAGCCATCTAGGGCTTCATCCTCTTCCAGAATTTCTGAGGACACAAATGAGGTAATAACCACTCCTCCCCCTCTAGAAGAGATTCCCTCCACTAGGATTCCATCACCTCCCTCTCAACAATAATCTCCACCTCACCTTGATGTCACATAGGTTTAACTTCCTTCATCAACTCCCCTCCAACAACCATCCACTGCCTCAACATCACAACTTCAATCTCCAACACCACCTGCCTCACCAGTACATCAACCAATACCCCTGCATCTCCAGAACACATCACACCACCTTCATCTCCATTACCACCTCACCTTTATGACATACCACTTCACAACCTTTTGTCTCTTCCATTATTGGACTTACTAACATCATCTCCTCACCTTATTCCATCAACTCCAGATGAAATCATGACTGCTACTCCAACTTTTATTTCATCCTCCATCATTCATACATCTATGTCTACTCAGACACCTCCTGAGTTTATGCAATTGGATTCTCCATCCATCTCCAATATCCTGGAGCTCATCACTCCAATCCTCAGGGATCTCATAGCAGAGGAAATTACACTTCTTGCTGATTCCATGTCCACCCTCTCTCCTCTCTTTGCTGCTGCCCCCTCTATCCCTTCTTCTTCTGGTGGCCTGGCTTCAGGACCCTCTGAAACAAGGCAGGGGGAGATGTCCTGTGAAGAAGTTCCAGTTCTTTCTCCTGCAGCAGCAGTAGCAGCGACAACAATAGCAAATGTACATATGAATATAGTAGTTATAGAAAGTGTAAATACAGATACAGAGCTATTAGATTTTCTTGAGACAGATCCTACAGAATTTGATATTGAGCTCATTGATGTTGAGATTGCAGAACCTTTGGCAGCTGCACCATTTTTTACCTAGTCCCTTCTATGGACTTAGCTTATTTTTTTAAAAGATTTTGATACTCTTTATCATTCTCTTCCTCCTCCTGAGCAAGTTTTCTCTAAATCCATTGTATGCTATTCTGCTCCAATAAGTCCAGAAGTTATGAACCAAATAAGGGCAAGTTTGGTAGCCCCTGTGATCTCAGAAATACTAGTTGCTGAAGAGGTGTGCAGTCCTCCTCCTCGCATGTGGGCTGAGTCCCTAATGCCAAACTTGGATGGCATCATGTTTGCAGATATGGAAAAAGAAGATGAAAATCAAATTGTTGTTGAAAGTGTTGCTAAGCTAGAAGTTCCAGAATTTCAAGTGATACCTAAGGCTGAGAGGCAAATCTCCAAGAAAGCATTGAAAGAGATTGATGACTTATATGATAATCCTCCCGGTTCTTCTGATGACAATAATGATGATGATGACTCTGAAGACTCTGATGAACCAAAATCTAAGAAAACGATACCTAAAAAGAGAAAAGCTATTCCTAAGGTTGTTCCTAAGCTTAATCCAACTGCAGACACACCATATTACATATTGAACAAGATTAATTCGTATCCTGCTATGCCTCGGTGGATGTGTTTGTATAAGAATGAACAAAAGGAAAGGAAGAAGAGGAAAAGATATAGGTCCACTCCTAAGCAATTCAGAATGGATCCTCCTCCTCCTCCATCTGCAGGGTCCTCTGGAAGTGTCTCTCATAGATTAACTCCAGTCACTAAAACATATCAAAGACATTCCAAGCCAAATTCTCAGAGCATCAGGCATCAGCACCAGCAGCAGTCTACAAGAGACAATCCATCTTCAACTGTAGAGCTAAAGAGTCCTTCAAAATTTCATGGTGAATCAATGAAGGATAGTAGTCCTAAAAGGCCTGAATCTCCACCAATTCCCTTTGTTGATCATGAATAGGAGAACACTGCTAAAATGGCCAGATTTCAAGAGCTAATTGGACTATCTTTGATTAACAAAGATAAAGCAGAAGGCAAGGATCCCTCTCAATATTCTACCATGTCTTCCTACAGGAAAAAGAGCTAAAAAGGTATGATAAAGCAAATCAGTTTTTCAGTGTAGATACTTACATGTGTCTTCACTCAGAAGCAGTTGTTCCAAGAGCAACTTCGTGCCACATTATTGGAGCAGCTGATATGACAATGTCTAAGAAAGAAGCTGCCAATCTCAACAGGGAAATCATCTTCAGACAACCTTCTGAGAAAGCTAAGAAAGGCAATTCCAAGAAAACTAAATAACTTTTTGATTAGTTTATTTTCTGAACTATTTATGTCACAAAGCACTTGTTGTATATATCTGCTAGATTTTTTATTTTCTGCCAGATATTTGTTGTCTTGCTTTATGATTATTTCTTATATTTGGTTTATTAGTGACCTCACCCAAATAGGGGGAAATTGTTGGATTCCCAGTTTGGATTTGGGCTAAGGTTCACTATTAGGATGTTTTGACCCACCTTGTATAGCCAGGGCCAAGTTTGTCAGTTCTAGAGTTTAGGCTGGTCTTTAGAATAAAGCTTCATAGACCAGCATGCAATGGACTTCAGGAGACTCAGACTTAGAAGAATTCAGAGTTCATATTATTAGTTCGAAGTTCTTCGAACTCAGCTCAACGATCGTCGATCTCAGATCGACGAACTCAGAGTTCTTTCTCTGAGTTGAGCTCGACGACATTCGAGCTCAGGTCAACGATTTCTTCCCTCAAGACAGATTCTCTGGTCAACGAACTTGGAGCTCAAAATTAGCAAGATATTTCCAGATTGATGTTGGCAGAGATCAGGTAGACAAAGGCGATTTCTCAGCTCGACGAACTTTGAGTTCAGGTCGACGAAATCTGTTCTGAGATAAACGAAATCTATCAGTTTAGTATTTCCTTCTCTGCAGTTCATTTCCAGATTGACCAAGGCTGATTTAATATATTATTGCATATATTGCTCTGAGTAATTAAATGCATATATTCTTATAAATATAGCCGTTCATTGGCAGCATTAATTACTATATTACACATAGTAAAAATTTGGTTTAATAACTAGGACAGTTAAGAAATCAAATTAATGCCCTTCTAGCCGTTTGTCCAAGTTCCAAGAATTCAGCAGTCAATCAAGGAGTAAAATTCAAATTCAGAAGAGACATAGAGAAGAATGATCTGCTATCAACGACACAAGAAAAAAGAACGAGAAGTTAGAGAATCTACCTAGTTATACGGGAAGACACAGAAAGTTTTTGGAAGTCTGAAAATTCATTCTGACTTCATCATCAGCAAATCTTCTCCAAGCTTTCAAGACACATCGAATACAATTAGTCTAAAAAAACTTGCTGGAGATCAACATCAATTTGAAGACCTACACCCTAAAGCAAAGCTTTCTTCTTTCCTGAACTGCTCTACATCTCAGGGGGAGCTTTGACAACAAAGATCCACTTTTGTCTTCTCTGTTGTTTAGAGAAAAAGTGAAGACATCATCAACTTTTCTTTCACTATACAAAGGGTTTATTAACTCCCTTCAAAAGTTTATTGTTGATTTTTGGGCACCTGATCAAAAGCCTAAAGGGTTGTGAGATCTCCCTACAAATAGATCTTAAGGTGATAGGTTACCTGAGAAAAAACCTGTGGTGGCAGTCACTTGGTCAAAACCTGCTAGTGGATTCCTACCAGGGTAGTAGAAGAGTGGATGTACCCAGTTTGGGGAACCACTATAAAATTTCTTGTGTCGTCTGGTTGCCCTTTTTCTTTTTGTACTGTGTAGTGATAGTTTAGTTTTAATCTCTTTATATAATATTTGATATCAATATTTTACAGCTAAATCATATAAATCTGTAAAAAGTTTTTAAAGCTCTATTCACCCCCTCTAGAACTAATTAGATCTATCCCCTTGATTTTCAATTGGTATTATAGTATTATCAATTGCCTAAGTTACTTTCAATTGGTATTAGAGGTTTACCATTTCTTTCACGGCTACATCCCCTAAAATGCATCTTCAGGGCCAGCAGGGGGAAGTTCTTGGGGCATCTCTTCACCCCCGCGGGGGTCGAGCCAAATTCTGATAAGATCAAGGCCATCATAGAGCTGGGGTCACCGTAGAGTGCTAAAGAGGTGTTGCGACTAACAAGGAAGCTGACAGGATTGAGCAGGTTCCTCTTCCGGGCCGGGGAGAAGTGCTCCCCATTCTTCAAGACACCGGGGAGGGGGGGGGGGAATTCGAGTCGACCAAGGAGTGTGAGGAGGCATTCCAAGCCCTAAAGAGGCAGTTAATCCAGGCCCTGCTACTCCAAGGTCCGAAAGAGGGGGAGGTCCTATTTTTGTATCTCGGGGTCGGAGCAGAGGCCTTGAGCTCCATCCTGGTTCGGGAAGAAGGGAAGAAGCAGCTCACTGTATATTATGTGAGTCGGGTCCTGAGCAAGGCCGAGCTTCGGTACCCCATCTTGGAAAAGCTGGCCTTCGCCCAAATCATCTCGGCCCAACTGCTTCGGCCCTACTTCCAGTCACACTCCATCCGAGTGGTGACTGACAATCCACTCTACAACATCTTTGAGTGGGTAGAGCATTCAGGAATGCTAGCTAAATGGTCGGTGGAGTTGAGCGAGTTCGACATCTCCTTTGTTCCCCACCTATCGATCAAGGCCCAAGCAATGGCCAAATTTTTGGCCGACTACGTGATCGAAGTAGCGGAGGAATAGCTCACTTGTCCAACTTCATGGAAGGTGAAGGTTGACGGCGCTTCAGGAAGACATTCCTTGGGAGTGGGAGTAATCTTGGAAATCCCCCAAGGGACGAGGATCAAACAAACGATAGTGGTGCATTTCCCCATCACCAACAACCAGGCCGAGTGCGAGGTCGTAATAGCGGGGCTTCTCCTAGACAGGGAGTTTGGAGTGCTCAACGTGGAGGTCCTCACTGAATCCATGGTGGTGGCTTCCTAGATCAATAAAGAATTTGAGGTGAGGGAACCTACCCTCTGACTATACTTAGCAAAAGTGAAGGGGGTCATCGGCACGTTTCAGACCTTCTCCATCTGACACATTCCCTAGAAGGAGAATGAGCAGGTCGATCAGCTGGCAAAGCATGGTCCTCGGGTGGGGGGTACCATCACTGATTTATTCCGCCCTTCCGTCGAAGAGGGAGAGCTGTTGGAGGTGGACTAACACCCCTCATGGATGGATCCATTAACGACCTTCCTTTCCACAGGGGAGTATCTAGAGGGGATGGACAAGAAGAAATTCAGATACAAGTCGGCATACTACCTCCTCCGAGACGGGCAACTGAATCGAAGGACTCACTCGGTGATGCTGGCTTGTTGCGTGTCCGTGAGGGAAGTACATAGGATCTTGGAAGAAGTCCATTCCGAGGAGTGCTGGAGTCATTCTGAGAGTCGGACCCTCAAAGGGAGGATCGTCAGACAGGGACACTTCTGTCCAACCCTAGGCCACGACATTGCGGAATTCACAAGGAGGTGCCACAAGTGCAAGTTGTTTTCCCCGCTCCAACTGCAGCCGGCTCAGCGCCTCAAGAGTATCATGACCCCCTGGCCCTTTGTAATATTGGGAATGTATTTGGTCGGACCATTCCCCCAGGCCAGTGGGCAGAGGAGGTTCTTGTTGGTAATGATAGACTATTTATCTAAGTGGTTGGAGGTGAAGGCACTGGCCAAGGTGACCTCTCAAGTCATCAGAAATTTTGTTTATGGAGAGATAGTCTGCCTCCATAGTCTACCCCAGGACATCGTCATGGATAATGGGCCTCAGTTCACCAACGCAGAGTTCACTAGCTTCTGCGAGAAGCTCTGGATTGACCTCAGGTTTGCCTCGGTACATCACCCCAGAAGCAACAGGCAGGTGGAGGCGGCGAATTAGATTATTATGAACCTCCTGAAGAAGAAGGTAGAGAACCTGAAAGGGAGCTGCGTGGAGCAGCTTCCCTCGGTCCTCTGGGCCCTGAGGACTAACCCCAACACAGCCACGGGGGAGACCCCTTTCAACCTCTACCATGGATGTGAGGCAGTACTCCCCGTAGAATTTGAAGTTTAAACGCCTCGGGTGGTCACGGAAGTGGAAGGCAAGGAAGAATGGCATACCGAGAACGAGGAGGAGCTGAGACTCTCCATTGATTTGGTGGAGGAGCTGCGTGACCTCTCCGTCATCCGATAGGAAGAAGTGAAGAGGAGAATGGCTTAGTACTTTGACAAGCACATTAGAGTCAAACAATTTGCGGAGGGAGACTTGGTCCTGAAAAAGGTGGATGCAGTGGGAAGATCGACAACTGTCGGGAAGCTCAACCCCAACTGTGAAGGTCCGTACATTATAAAAGAAACATTTAGATCAGGAGGTTATCGCCTCCAAAATGTGGATGGTGAGACCATAAGTCTCACCTAGAGCGGTGATGACTTGAAACATTTTTATCCTTGAAATATGAAAGCAATTTCTCGTTCTTAATGAAACTTTGTGATATGCTAATCCTGCTACAATAACTTATATGAGAGGGCGAAGTGCTCATTTGATAGACCTCAAGCAGATCCTACTGCCAGGCTTTCACTTAGCTGGCAGGGCTGGATGTCACTCGATGACATCTACCCGGACCTCGAGCAGATCCCATTCTCAGGCTCTCACCAAGCTGGTAGTAATGAATGTCACTAGATGGCGTCTACCAGGACCCCGAGCAGATCCCGTTGCCATGCTCTCACCTAGCTGGCAGGGCTGGATGTCACTTGATGGCGTCTACCCGGACCCCGAGCAAATCAAACAACCAGGCTCTTACCTAGCTGGCAGGGCTGGATATTACTCGATGGCGTCTACCCGGACCACGAGTAGATCCCACTGTGAGGATATCACCTAGCTGGCATGGATGGAGGTCACTCAATGTCATCTACCCATACCCCGAGCAGATCCCGCTGCCAAGCTCTCACATAGCTGGCAGGGATGGATGTTACTCGATGGAGTCTACCCGAACCCAGAGCAGATCCCACTGTCATGCTCTCACCTTGATGGTAGGGCTGGATGTCACTCGATGGCGTCTACCTGGACCACGAGCAGATTCCGCTGCCAGGCTCTCATCTAGCTGGAAGGGCTGGATGTCACTCGATGGCGTCTACCCGGACCCCGAGCAGATCCTGCTGTTAGGCTCTCACCTAGCTGGCAGGGCTGGATGTCACTCAATGGCATCTACCCGGACCCCGAGCAGATCCCGCTGTCAGGCTCTCACTTAGCTAGCAGGGCTGGATGTCACTCGATGGCGTCAACCCGTATCCCGAGCCGATCCCGCTGCCAGGATCTCACCTAGCTGGCTGGGTAGGATCTCACTCAGGGAAGTTTTATATTCTTCGAGATGCTACCTGAGAAGTTTGGCCTTTTCCCTAAAAATAGGAAGAGAAGAATCCCCACTTGCGAGTCTGCACTCGCGAGTATAGCTCGACAGAAGGGTGACGAGCCGTCCTTAGTTCTCGCCGAGGAAGGCAGGCTCCGGCAGGGCACCTCACCCCCCCTTCAGTTTTACTTGTGAAATTTTTGGCGATTCACTATTCCACATTGGTGAAAAAATAGGCAGCTCACAAGCGAGCTGGGGTATGGTGAGCCCAGTGTGGTGAGTAGCCCACCCCCGGATCGTCTAGGGTTGGCGAGTTCTCAAGGCCTGCTCTCAGGAATGAATCCTAACATCTATCCTAGTGGTAAGATCTATCCTCGTGAGGTCGCCCGAGGAGTAAAGCTCGCAAGCAAAAACATGAAAACAACGAAGCCCCAAAAAAGATATAAAAAAAGGAGGGGGGTTAAAGACAAAATTCACACCAAAACTATCTTCAATTGCATAATATTAATTACAAGGGGAGCTCGCCTGAGCGAGATTACAAAAAAAGAAGAAGAAAGAGAAATCAGCTTTTGCCCCCCCCCCCCCCCCGCCAGACTAGCGATCTTCACCCCCTCCTGCAGCTAGGTAATCCTGGAAGCCCTTCTCGAAGAGCATGTCGAGGCTATCATCCTTCTCGATTGGAGGCATCGCCGGGAACATGCTCGACATGAGGTCCAGGGCCGTGGTCTCCTCACAGCCCTCCATCAGCACACCCGCGTCCTTCATCATTTAGTGAGTGCATTCGGTGGCCTTGATTGAATTGACCTGCAGCCTCTCGGCAACGTCGGCCTCGCCAAGGATCCTGGGGCTCTTGTATGAGAAGGTCGGCTCGCTGTTGCCCTGGGTGAAGAAGATTTGCACTTGGCGGCGGACCTCGCTATGGAGGCCCTTGTTCTCCTCCTTCAGCGCCTCATTTTCCCCCTCCACCCCAGCAGGGTCGGCGTGCAATTCCTCGGTGGACTTGGCATCCTGAAGAAGGGAAGGGAAGCACGTTTATGACATGCCAGAAAATTCTAAGTAAAAAGGGGAGGAAGCATCCCGATGCTTACCAGTCTGCCGGTGGCTTGGGCTAGTAGGACCTCAGCGATGTCGAGTTGCCTCGCCAGGTCGACGGCCTTGTCCTTGGTAATGTCGCGTGCCTTGTCGGCTTTCTGGAGATGGTTGCTGAGGTTGAAGCTATGACAGATCATCATATGATGAAGCTCCATTGCCCGCATGTGGGCATGTATGCCTTCATGGCCGAGCTGCCGCAGGGCCATGCCATTGTAGGCCTCGGCATCCTCGCGGTCATAAAGGCCGAAGTTGAGTGTATAGGCATGTCGGGTGCAGAGTTTGTGGTCGGCCCAAGAAGGGTGAAGGGTGGAGATGGAGACTCGATGGGCTAGCTCGTCCCACTGGACCATGGGTTCGCCGGCTGAGTCCTTCCACCTTCCCCCGAAGCCAAAGAGGGGATGGTCCCTCAGCGCGACTGGCTCGTGGGCCATCTTCTTCGTAGCAGGAGGAGGAGAGGACTCGCCACCCCTCTCCCCTTGCTCGTGATCTCCTTCAGTGGGCTCTTCGGCGACGCGTCTGGGATGGTCTCGGGCGAGCTCATGTATTTGGGGCTTTGTTGTTGTTGATGATGTCTCGCCCGGGGAATCGCCACTGATTTCTTCATCTTTTTTGGCGGCTGTTGGTGACATGGTGGGCCCGATCCCGCAGACATAGGTCGACTCTTGCTGGATGAGGTTTTAGAGGAAGCCGGCTCATCTCGGCAGGTCACTGCCCTCTCGCGATCAAGGAGGTCTGGATGTAACCTCGAGTCCGGGAATGGCGGGTTCGTGGGAATCAGCCGTTCTCCTGCATGAAAAGACTTAGAAAAATTCTATCAAGATCTGGCGTGCTGAGCAATAGGAAAGAGAAGAATACCTTCGCCGGGAAGAACGAGGAGGAGCGAGTCAAGGCCCTTCGCAGGAAGGCGACCACAAAATTCTTATGGAGGAAAACCTTGTGGAGCTCGGCGTCATTGCCGGACACGGTGGGGGGGGGGGGGGGGGGGGTAGACGTCCTCGCCCTTTTGCCGTGGGAGTAGGGAATGTTTCCTAGATCGCCCTTGACGAAGGCAATCTTGGTCATCCAGTTATGATGTTTGTTCGCGATCTCGCGAACATTGATGAGCTGACCCCCGAAGTAGGCGACATCATCCGGGGTCGCCTTGTAGGAGAAGACTTTACTGAAGATGGTCAGGTTGAACTCTATTCGCTCCCGGTGGAGGAAGCACGCAAACTCCACCATCATGGTTATGACATTCGATTAGAGTTGCGTTGGCACCGCACCATAATATTTCAAAATTTGGCGGACTTCCAGCCAGAGAGCTAGGAGAAACCCCATCTCAAAATGAGAGATGGGGATGGCGAGCTCGTCAAAGTAGAAAGTGTTGATGGCCTCCTGCTCCTTGGGCTGGCGTGCCTCGAAGCCAGGGGGAACGTAGTCGGTGACGAATTCGGCGAGCTCTGCCTAGGTCATGTTCCCGTCAAAGAAGCAGTAGTCGGTGAAGCGTTAGGTGCATTTGGAGCGGCTGTCGGCATCGGGATTTGTATTACCCATTCTCGCGTAAAGGATAAAAGCGCGGGTACGAAAAGAGAGAAAGCGAGAAGAGGGTATGAAGGCAGTAAAGGCGGTGGTACAGGGTTGGTGAGGTGGTCTATTTATAGAAAAATGAAACCTGAGGCCGAGCTGACCGATCAGTCCAGCTCGCCTATCCCAGCTTGCCAACCCCAGCTCGCCGACTTCTATAACGTGTCCCATCATATGCTGAACTAAATATAAAGGGCTATACAGTTTTTTTCGGGTACCAGACATTAAAATCTAAAAATATCCAAAGTTATTACAGGCCAAAGTAGTGAATACTCTGAAGAAATCAGGCACAGAAGAAAAAAGGGGGGAAACAAGATGTGCGAGTAGAGGGGGTCAGGATGCGAGTACCGGTCGACTCGGCAATGGAGCCGTTTTTATTTACCCCGGCCTTGCATCCCCCACCCCCCAGATTGCCACGAGCGGAGGAGCCCACGAATCCGCCCCGAGTTTCTCTACGCTACCAGGAGGTCCTCAACGATCTCATCCAAAAGCCGGGAGGGGGACATCGCCACTCCGATGTGGTTTCCCCTCACCTCATCTGCGAGTCGCACGTAGTCGCGCTGCAGCACCTCATTGACCTCCTACACCTGGCGCATGCCGTACACCAGCTTCTTGAAGTGCCTGATTCCCCTCCTCGTCAGCTCCCCCTTCTCTACTTCAGATCACAGATAGGAGTCTAGCGAGCTAGTAGAGGGGACGGGTAATAGTGGGTTGTCCACGAAGACTCTTCAGCCTCAGACTGGTCGGGAAGAACTATGAAGATTAACTAAGCATCGGTATGGAAGGAGGGCATCCCGAAAAATCACAAGACAAAAACCAGAGGCCGGCTTACCTGATGAGCTCGACATTCCCAAGAAAGTGTTAGGAGTGACCAATCTCCGGTTCTTACCGCGTCCTGGGCAGCGTTTTCCTGGCGAGAGGAGGTTAAATCCCGGAAAGGGGATGTCTTTGACTCCTCCCCCCACTGTCCCGGTAGGCCACTGAGGAGAAGGGGCGCGATCCGGCGAGTTCGGTCTCTATGAATCTAGCACCAGGGTCCTGAAGGGGGGAGACGGGTCGCGAGGGCGATTCTTTGGGGTTCTATGCTGCAAGTCTCCAAGGGTGTTCTTGGCTCGCGGCACGGGATCTCCGACGTCATCTTGTTGGCTGTCCGGGTCGGTGCAAAGGTCAATAATATTTTTTCCCTCTGCAAAGGCAGGTAGATTGGTGGAGCTGTTCCCGTGCTCCATGGTCATCTTCAGATCATCAAATATACGCTCAGTCGCCTGACGAAATGGTTTCTCCCTATTGGCTGGATTGGGCTCGGCCGAGCCGCTCTGCGGGACAACAAGCGGAACCGCGGTCAGGTTGGCGAAACGAATATAAGAAGCCTCGCGAACTCGGGCAAGCCTCTCTTGGATCTCCTTAGGGATTGGCATCTCGGCAGAGTTGGGGAAGGGGAATGGCAAGATTCACCCACGTACGTCAGCGTATATATATAGCCGCAGGTGGACCGTACCCGAAGATTCTCTCTGGCTCCTACCGCAGTAGCCGAACACTTGGGGTTGGATGATTCTTTCCGAGCTTTGCCAAGATCAAAAAGAGCAGGGATTGTGTACAACCCCGTATCCGGCGAGTGGGGTCGCCAGGAACCAAAACAACTGACTCCCTTTTCCCGAGTCTCAGGCGAGCATCATGGGGGGCAGAGCTCGGCAGCCTCTAGCTTGCCCAGGTGAGCCTGGCTAGTGCCACGCGAGTAGGGCCAGCCGGGCCCGCACTCGCCAGGAGGTGAGTAGAAGCGGAGAGTATCGCCCAATCCCCTCAGTTCATCAAACAGATCTTGACATTCATCGAATCGAGCTCAGCATTCGTCGAACAGAACTCGGAGTTCGTCGAGCTCTAGACCTTTCATCGAGTCCCAGGCCGCTCGATGAGTCCTCACCGCTGAGAGAACTCACAGCATGCGAGCGGGACAGTCCGGAACCGTACTCGCTAAAGGCCGGGCGGAGATGGCGAGTGTCAGATCCATTGAGCACTCACCGCCCTTGTAGAGCAGAGGTTGCTGAGGGCTACTCGCTCATTGATCTGTGAGGTATGTTTACCACTTTGCTTGCGCTGGCATGCCCATAGCCGCTAAAATAGTGGAGTTACGCTGTTGGCATACCTGGTTGGGCTGCACATAGTTGTCCAAAACAACGGTGGTTGGCTATTTGCATGCCATTTTAAGAAATCTATAAATAGGACCCAAATGGTACCTCAAAAGGCATGCTCACTTATTCCCTAATCTTCTAGCGCTTTCTGAGGTAGCCTTAGCTCGTCCTTTGGCTAAGGAGGGGAAGATCTCTAAGATCTTTCGGGGGTGTGGTGGGACCTACATGCCGAGCCATTGGGTCAGTTTTCCTTTATTATTTGGCTTGCAGGAGAGAAGTAGGTGTGCGATCACTCCTTCCCCAAGGGTGAACTCTACAAGAGACCGAATTTTCGGTTTCAACTGTGTCAGTATGTAACGCCCCTCTCATCACACGAAATATAATAGTGGGTCCGACCGGGGCCCCACGGCATATTCCACAGACAAGCAGCGGAATTACGTGTGGAAATCAAAATCTACTCGTACCCTAACTCAAAACATTCTAGCGCAGCATTTTAAGTTGTATAAACTCAGCTCAATGAATGTCCACTAATACATAAACTTCACATTCATATATCAAAATTAGGAATGTATACACCACAGCCATATATGGCCTTAAGGCCTTACAGGTTTCTCTTTACACAAATACATTTTCGTACATCGGCGCACATGCCGGACACACATGAAATACAAACACACTTCGCATGACCTTCAAGGGCCTTTAGTAGCAATCCATCTGTTCCGCTCATTTCTTTTCAAGCACCAGCACCTGCAATTAGATATCCACCCAAGAGCGGCAAACAAAGTAACGGTCAGCATTAGCTGACCCATTATAATGACCTTACCCCTTACCCGGGGCAGTGGTTCCTTACCTGTATGCATTGCCATCAACATATGTAACGCCCCGAATCTCAAATGAGCAAAGGGGGACGTTTTTGGGCCAGTTTTGGTTTCTGGCTGAAGGCACACGGGCGTGTCCCAGGGCGTGTCAAGCGTGTGCCGACACTTAGCCGCGAAGTCGTCGAGCTATACTCGATGATTCGTCGGGAATGGGCACACGGCCTGCGACACGGGCGTGTCGCAGGGCGTGTCGACCCGTGTCGACACTTAGCTGTGAAATCGTCGAGTCATACTCGACGATTCGTCGAGAATGGGCACACGGCCTGCGACACGGGCGTGTCGCAGGGCGTGTCGACCCATGTCGACGATCGTCCCGGGGAGTCGTCGAGATTCACTCGACGATCGTCGAGACAAGGCACACGGCCTAGGACACGGGCATGTCCAAGGCCGTGTCATCGAGTCGTCGATCTCCACTCAACGAAATGTCCAGTGTACACAGCCTGGGGGCCCAGCCGTGTCAAGTTGACACGGGCAAGGACACGGGCGTGTCCTAGAACCCGTCCAGTGATCGGGTTGAAAACGGGGGAAAAATCATGGGGTACACGGCCGGCTACACGGCCGTGTCAGCTGGAACACGGGCGTGTCAGCTCGAACACGGGCGTGTTCGATACCCGTGTGCGTGTCCAGGAGATTCGATTTTGACGGCGAATGCGGCACACGGCCCTGGACACGGGCGTGTGCCAGGCCGTGTTCGGTCCAGTTTGGGCATTTCAGCCCCGAATCAAAGCCGCTCGTTTTCTTAGGTTGAGATCCGACGGCTGGGGATGGTTCCTGAGAGGATATACCCGGGTTTGACTTAGAAAATCCATCACTTTTCTTCACTTATCCTCTTTCTAAACCCTTGGAGAAAGTGGAGAGCCATTGGAAGAAGAAGAGCTAGATTCGCCATGGGAGGAGCTTCGGAGCTCCGAATCGCAAGCCGACTCCGGATCCACGGAGGCAACGCAAGTGCGGTGATTTTCATCCGACTACTTTTCGATGGCGCCAAAGAGGAACGCAAGGGTAACGATCCTCACTTGTGAGCATGAATAACTCTCTTTCTTAGCATAGGAAGCCCGCTCTCACGAGTTTGCGGAGAGTTGGAGGCGTTCCTTCGGGTAGATATGTAAAGTCCCCATTGTTTAGAGTCCGTATGCGAGAACGGACGTAGGCATGATGTGTGAAGCCTACACGGACATGTTGGTCTGGATCGGTGATGTTGCATTGCATAAGGCCGGAGAAGACTCCGTGCTATTGGTTGTTTTTCGGGTTTTCTACGCGGTAGATTGCAGCAGGGAGCCTTGGGGACTAACCCAAAGGTGCACCCGGAAAACTGGGCGGATACGAGATCTTGCCAACTTGGTGGCCTGAGAGCCAACTTGAATATAACGGGGTTATGTGACTTGTGTTAGAATGGGACTCAGTGAAAGTTTGACCCGCGCAAATGGCTTAAATTGTCGTTGCGATGTGAGCACGGGTTAGATGGAACCGTACCCGCTCTATGTCGTTCGGGTTAGAGAGACCTAAAGTTACGTGGCACTCGCCGTTGGCATAGATGTGAGTCTTCGGCGGTCTATGGCTTTAATTGACGTGACCCATGTCAGGAAGACAAATTGCTCATAGGTTTGGCCGTCTAAGTGGCGGTGGTGAGTCCGGAATGTTAATGGCTTAAATTGACGTAACATCGACCGGTTCACCGAGAATGTGCCCTGAATGCACGGGGCGTATGGTCGTGCGAGCCAACGTCTGTGTTGAAAAGGCTATGGATATATGCATTGCTCGCTTATGCTAATGAAATGCAGGGAAGGAGCATCGCCGCCCCGAGTCGGGGGCGGGATCGTTATAATTTGGTCAGCATTGCTGACCGTTGCCTTGTTTTGCCACCGTGTGGTGGATTGTTTGCTTGCAGGTGCAGCTGGACCAAGCGGTCAGTAGCGGGCTAAAGCCCCTTTTTGCGAAGCTGGCCCTCGAAGGCCCAAGTGAAATGTTTTCTGTTTTATTCATGTATGACCGGCCTGCGTGCCGTGGTTTGTAAATCATGCTACATTCAAGTGAAACATTTTGTAAGGCCTTAAGGCCGGTTTTGGGTATTTTGTATACATTCCTAATTAAGTTTTAGTGGACATTCGTGCTCTAATGCTGGGTTATGGTTTACAACTTATATAAACTGCTTCCGCTAGAATGCTCTGTGTAGGACGTTGAGATTGGTTGGATGGTTTCCATACGTAACCACCCGGTCTGTCTGTGGTATATGGCGTCGGGCCCCGGCCGTACCTACTGCTATATGCTATGCGACGGATAGGGGGTGTTACATTTTGGTATCAGAGGGAGGTTTCGATCCTCTGACCTGTGGGTTATCAGACTACTGGTTTTGGTTGGGCTTAAACTGAATTCGTGGCGGAATTCTTTTTAAGGGGTGGTGAGCACATTGTGTGTGTCATCGTTATAATGGTAAAAGAACCCATGAATGTCCACTTAGGAATGAAAATACTCGTGTTTGAGGAACCTGCGTGTTCCTATAATTGCTGTTTGCAATGTTATGTGGTCACTTAACGGTGTTTTGTACCACTATAGGTGACCAGAAGCGGTGTTGGGCCGTCGGAACGCCGAGTTTCTGAGGCTAGCAGTGCACCGGATGTTGCTCCCGCAACACCTCTGTCGGCTGAAAATATACAATTGGTGGCTGAAGCGGTGTTGGTCGTGATCAATGCGCAGCCTGGGAGGCAAGCGCAGCAGCCCGCTCCTGTGATGGAGCAAGTACCTCTGCAAGAGGCTGTGCCGAGGAGGGTGGAGCAAGTGGTTGTTGAACCGATAGTGCCAAGGAGGGAAACTGAGAGGCAGTTGAAGCATGTAATGAGCTTCAACCCTCCGCTATTCTCGGGGTTGGGAACCCCATCTCAGGCTGAAGACTGGCTCTCTAGAGTGAAGAGAGTCATGACAGCAACAGAGACGGAGGAGTGGAAGATGACCACCATCACTACGTTCCTGTTGGACGGTGAAGCGAGGATGTGGTGGGAAGGTTTGGAGCTGCATCATTTTAGAGGGAGACAACTGATAGACGTTCCGATGGAAGAGTTCTCGGAATTGTTCTTAGCAAGATACATCCCTTCGACGCAGAAGATAGCGTTGGAGAATGAGTTCCTGAAGTTGGTACAGGGTGAGAGGAGCGTGGATGAATATCTCCACGAGTTCACTCGGTTGAGTCGTTATGCGAGCTCCACCATCATGGATGAGGAGCGCAAGACGAATTGTTTCTACGAAGGTCTAAGAGACGAGTTGAGATTGCTACTTTCGGGGCCGATGACGCAGGGTTTCTTAACCTTGGTCAATACTGCCCGGTCCTTGGAGAAGGACATGAAGACCGTGCAAGCGAAGAAAAGCTTGGTTGAAAAGAAATCTGAGTTCAGAGTGCCGACTACTTCAAAGTCCGGCTATCGGAGGTCTTTCAAGAAGCATAGGACTTCGTGTCCAGCTCCTTCTGGTGCTTCTGGGGCGACTACGAGTCGGACCCCGGGCGCGTGTTTTACATGCGGAAAGACGGGGCATTTCGCCCGTGACTGTTGGAGCGGACGTCCCAAGTCCGAGAGGAGGCCGGGAGCTACTTATGAAGAGAAGGGAAAGGCGGTGGAGTCTACCGCATCCCACTATACTCCGGCCCAACCAAGGGTCTACAATCTTGGCCAACAGGAGGCCATTAAACAAGCCGATGTGGTGACAGGTACGGTTTAATTTATACCAAGTCAATTTCTTTAAATGCTTGTTATGCATGTGTTACCTTACCACTACTTGTTTAGGATTTGTATTGATTTGTGAAAATCCGGCACGAGCACTCTTCGATACGGGAGCTTCACACTCCTTGTCCGAAGGATTTATATCGCGCATCGGAGTCCCTTCTTCGATGGCGAAGGATAAGTTGGATGTGTTGTTGCCCAATGGGTGTTCGATGCGAGCGGTTAGGATCTGTGATGTTAAGATTCGTATTGGGGAGCAGGAGTTCGACCTGCGGGCATCTTTACTTCCGTTAGTGGAGTTCGACGTCATATTTGGAATGGACTGGCTCTCGGAGCAGCAGGCCCATATAGATTACGGTAGCAAGGAAGTCAAGCTGGGAGCAAGTCGTGAGACGACTTTTACGGGCTTAAAGGGGTCGAGCAAGACGTTGATGTCTGCTCTTCAGGTGGTGAAGGCGGTTCGTGCCGGAGCAGAACTGTTCTTTACACTAGTGGAGGTTGCAAAGCCAAAGCCCGTGTTGGATTGTATTTCAGTGGTATCAGAATACCCTGATGTGTTCCCTGCAGATCTTCCTGGAGCCCCGCCTCAGCGGGAGATAGATTTTACGATCGAGTTAGTGCCAGGTGCAAAGCCTGTGTCACGATCTCCGTATCGGCTAGCGCCTAAGGAAATGGCGGAGCTGAAACTTCAACTGCAAGAGTTGTTGGAGCAAGGGTATGTGCGCCCGAGTTCTTTGCCTTGGAGCGCACCGGTCCTCTTTGTTAAGAAGAATGACGGGAGCTTGAGGTTATGTATTGATTATCGGGAGCTTAACAAGCTGACTGAGAAGAACAAGTACCTGATCCCCCGGATTGATGATCTCTTTGATCAGTTAGTCGGGTCGACGGTGTACTCGAAGTTAGATCTCAAGTCTGGGTACTATCAGCTGCGGATAAGGGAGAGTGATATCCCGAAGACAGCGTTTAGTACGAGATACGGGCATTATGAGTTTACGGTCATGCCGTTTGGGCTGACTAATGCGCCGTAAGTGTTCATGGATTTGATGAACAGAACGTTCAGGGAGTACTTGGACCATTTCGTGATCGTCTTCATCGACGATTTTTTGGTGTACTCGCAAAGTGAGGAGGATCACTTCAAGCATCTCCATTTGGTGTTGGAGACACTCAGGAGAAACCAGTTGTATGCCAAGTTCTCGAAGTGCGAGTTTTGGCTATCCTTAGTGGCGTTCCTCGGGCATATAGTGAGTGGAGAGGGTATTGCTGTGGATCCGGCGAAGATTGTTGCGATACGGGAGTGGCCTGAGCTTGCTACGGTAGCAGAAGTCCGGAGCTTTTTGGGGCTTGCCGGCTATTATAGGCGCTTCGTAGAGAACTTCTCGCGGATAGCGTTACCTCTCACTACTTTGACGAGGAAGGAGCATAAGTTCGTTTAGATGCCGGAGTGCGCGCGAGCTTTTGAGGAGTTAAAGTGTCGGTTGACCACGGCGCCTGTGCTGAGTTCGCCGGTTGGAACCGAAGGCTATGAGATATATAGCAATGCTTCGGGCAGCGTTTTGGGTTGCGTGCTATTGCAGCACGGCAGCGTGATAGCTTATGGCTCGAGACAGCTAAAAGTGCATGAGAGGAATTATCCGGTCCATGACTTGGAGTTAGCGGCCGTGATTTTTGCCTTGAAGCTGTAGAGACACTATTTGTACGGTGTGAAGATTGATATCTACACCGATCACAAGAGCCTAAAGTACCTGATTGATTAGAAAGATCTGAATATGCGGCAGCGTAGGTGGATGGAGTTCCTGGGGGACTATACATTCAAGATCCACTACATGACTGGCAAAGGGAATGCGGTTGCGGACGCGTTAAGTCGCCGAGCCCCAGCTCAAGCCAATTGGCTATCAGTGTATGATGAGCGTTTGGTGCGGGAGTTGGAGGCGTTAGAGATTGTTTGTGTGGATAAGCAATCAGGCGCTGAAGCAGTATTGAATTGGACTGAAGTCCAATATGACCTGGCTGATCGGATTCGGCAGGCTTTGGATATGGATGCTCATATGAAGCAGTTCATGATAGAGGCTCTGGATGGGTCAAATTCCCAATTCGTCGTGGAGGATGGATTGCTTTGGAAAGACGGTCGTCTGTGCGTCCCAAGTGTGGGCAATTTACGGGTGGAGTTGTTGTACGAGGCGCACCATACCAAGTACTCGATTCACCCGGGGAGCACGAAGATGTACCGTGATGTAAAGAAACTATTTTGGTGGCCGGGTTTGAAAAAGGATGTGGCGCTATACGTAGCGAAGTGCCAAACTTGCGCCTTGGTGAAGGCGGAGTGCCAAAAGCCGGGAGGATTTCTTAAGTCCTTGCCTATTCCGGAGTGGAAATTTGACGACATCTCTATGGACTTTGTGCACGGTTTGCCAAGGTCGCAAAAGGGGAACGACGCCATCCGGGTGGTTGTTGATCGATTAACGAAGGTGTCGCATTTTATTCCGCATAGGAAGGATGATCCGGTGGAAAACACTCGAAAAACTTTAGGAGTCGAGTGATCTCGAAGCCATTTGAAAAGGAGACGAGTGAACTCAACGCCACTCAACGCGGCGCTGAGTGGTCTCAGCGTCACTCAACACCTTTTTACTTAGACGCTACGGGATTATGTTGGCGTTGAGTGGTCGCAATGCCACTCAACGTGGCATTGAGTTGTCTTGACACCACTCAATGCTTTTGACTTAGAATTGCTGGAATGCTAACAGCATTGAGTGGTGTCGGCACCACTCAACATTGCTGGAATGCTGATGGCATTGAGTGGTGTCAACACCACTCAGTGCTTTTGACTTAGAATTGCTGGAATGCTGACAACATTGAGTGGTGTCAACACCAATCAACGCGGTGTTGAGTTGTGTCGACACCACTCAATGCTTTTGACTTAAGTTATTCTGGAGTGCTGAAGGCGTTGAGTGGTGTCGACACCACTCAATGCGGCATTGAGTGGTGTCAACATACTTAAAGCTTTTGGACTTGGAGAATTTTTCTCTGAAAACTATGTTGGATGGTTCTCTTGTATATGGGTTGAACCGGGTTTAGGATAAAACAATGATGAGACACTATAACAAATCTATTTAATATATTGATCTTATTAAGGAGATTTATCTTTAAACAATAAGTGACGGTCCAATAGAATGCTGACACGTGGCAGCATGGGGGGGTGGGGGAATCATGCTCAATGACAGTCGCCCATGCCCCGCCACTCCTCTTAAGTTAAAGCCTTTAAACCAGCCAGCCTTACATCCATTCCACCCCACCATCACCTTCAGTGAACCCTAAGGAGTAGAAACCCACATCTAGACCAGAGGATTAGCCGAAGAAATCAGGAAAAGAGCTAGCTCGCCGGAGCAAGGTTTGGCCATGGCACACCACCACCAAACCCGCTGTCAAGCTCGTCTAAGGGTTCATTTCTCCTCCCCTTCCTCTGTACTAGTCTTCTAGATCCACTAGAAGAGATGTAGAGATCAAATGAGCTGATTCCGTGTGAGAGGGAGCATGCCGAGCATTTCTTCTTGCTCGGGTTCGCTGGAGGAGCCACCTCCGACGGCCACATCGTTGGGAAACGCTACCGCCACCTCAATGGAGGTGGTGGCGACAATAGCCAGCGATGGCGGCGGCCTGAAGGCCGGGAAATGCAAGATCTTGTTGGTACGGGTTGGGGAAATCTGGATTGTAGGCTCATTGGAGAAGATGAAGTGATGCCCTTGAATATTTATGAAATAATAAAAAGTCTATTTTCTATCCCAATTTATACAGTCACCTTGTGAAGATAATTTAGGACTCTTAGATGCATTTTTAGATATGATGCTCTACATGAAAAAGTTAGATCTAGGTCCTACCTTTAAATTGACACCCTAAAGTTGTAATTTGGAGCATTAAAATTCCTTGTAGGGACATTCTACTAAGACTAGTCCTAGGCTAGGGCAGATTTTTAAATGAGTGTCCAAGACAAACCCTAAGTCCACATGTCATGAAATTTTGGACACGCACGTGTCTATGCTAGACTTAGGTCTTGTCCAAAAATTAGAATTTTTGAGATGAAGTTTTCTATAGTTTTTATATAAATATCATTTATTAAATAAATGGAATATAGGAAGATTACCTCTTCCAAATATCTCCAAAATTTGGTGGCATGGCCATTGGGTCATTATATGACCATGGTAAAAGTTTTGGGTCATTTGGACCTCTGTATGTCGGGGAAATCCAACATCCATGGTGGAGGTAGATTTGTAAATATTGTGCCAAAATATAAAAAATTGGAAGTTAACCCATTTAGCCCAATGAATGTCCATGGGATTTTGGACAGAGGCTTATAGGGATGAATTACATCTCCCATGGAAAGAGTGGGACTTTCGGAACAAAAATCCTATTATTTTGAATTAATGAAAAATAAGCTCTTTTAGAAATAAAAATGAGATATAGGTCTACTAACCTTGTAAAATTCTAAAATTTTGATACATGCCCTAATAGGATATTTTACATCTTTGGAAAAGGTTACAAGTCTATTTGAGATTATATCTAATGTATATAGTAGATTTACAATTTTACCCATTTTGGAAATTAATTTAAAAGTAAGGGAAAATACTATTGAAAATTATGAAAAAATTTATAACATCCTATTTCTGTGATTAAAACCCAATATAATTTTTTGATATTTTTTGGATGACTATATATGTTGAAAACCCTAGTAGTGGCATTTTGGTAATAATGTCCATATGAAATTATGATAGGCCAAATCACTGGCTAAGATCATGAATTTTTGTCCTGAGTATTATTATATCAATTTTGATCACCAGTAATTTTCTAGGAAGTTTTGGTTGTATATTTTAAGCACTTCATTTGGAAAATGGATTATTTATGGATTTAATGATAAAGAGAAAATATATGGAAATTCAAATTGGAAAATCATGATTTTTGATGAACCGATGTTTTTAACCAAGGTGAACCTCAGATAATTTATTTAGACATAATGGACCACTAGATATAGTAGCTCTTCAACAAAGTGACCTAGGTCACCTAATTAAATGAATTAATTTATGGTTCTAAACACTTAGAAAAATAATGAAATTCTGAATGATTGGTATTACGTATATGATAAACCCATGATAAATAGTTAGGGGCCTTCGGCCCAAGGAATTGGAAGTCATTTTGTTTGGGCTGGAATTAGGTCACGGGTTGCACTTAGATAAAGAAACACATAACACTAGGACCCACAGGGGATATGATAGGTGGTTGGATTGAGAAGCATATTGGGAATATGGAACCCTGGTTGGTGTCAAGTAGTAATTAGTGTTAGAGTGCAAAGCCCAAGGAAAGTAATTAGAATAGAGACCGATGGAAGACCGTCGCTCTCCCAATAATACTTTAACTCATTTGGTTCACTCAAGAGCAACATCGAGAGTTGGGTATTAATAATGGGTAAACACTTGTTGGGTATTGTATCCACAATGTACCTGATTTGAAGAAGCCCCTGGACAAGCTAAGGTCAATAGACTATGTATTTGATAAAATCTTTCTAGTTGTGCTCGCAGTTTTTCCACGCTAAGTGCACACCACTGTCAGGGTGCAGTAGGTCAATATACACGGGTCTGCACGACGTAATCCCTCGTTGAGCAGATCAGTGTGTTGGCCTACGTGTATTCTCTCTATTGGAGTGCACTTATTTTCAAGCACAGGGCCGTTCATATGCAAGAGAAGACAAGGAGCATGGAGGATCAAGGAGCAGCTCCTGGGTGGAAGACGAAAATTCGTCCAAGGCAAATTCGACGAGAATCACCAAGTGATTCTCGCTGATTCGGCGAGAATCACTAGTGATCCTCGCCGAATCGACGAGAATCATTAGCGATTCTCGCCGACTCCCTCTGGCCACCTCAAAATGGTGCCAAGTAAGATTCGGCGAGAATCACTAGGGATTCTCGCCGAACCGGTGGCCTAGCAGCTCATGCATACAAGGTAAAATTCGTTGAGAATCAATAAGTGATTCGGCGAGAATCACTAACGATTCTCGACGAGTCGTCGAGAATCACTTAGTGATTCTCGCCGATTCGTCGAGAATCACTTAGTGATTCTCGCCGATTCGTCGAGAATCGTCTGCGATTCTCGCCGATTTTCACTTAGCGTTTTCTCCGGATGCTGCTGAACCGGTTACTGCCGCTGGAACTGTTTGAACCGGATTTCGGGGTTATACCTGTGGGCCCCACAACGGTCAAATTGGTAGTATCCACTGTGTATAAATACATGGTATTTTTGAACAGTAAACACACAGAAACTGAAAAAGAAGCCGAGCGAACGGAAACCCTAAAATCGCGAAATCTCTCCGCCGCCTCCGTCGTCGCTCGTGCAATACCGTCGCCGCTGCTGATCGCTCTTCTTCCCGATCTCCGGCGACAGAAGCTTAGCAAAGCTCAGTGTCTCACGCGTCTATCAAGAGATCCTTTGTCTCTCGATTTGTAGATCGGGAAAACTTCCCCGTCCGAATCGATCGAGACGACCGATCCTCGTGTGATCGTTCGTAGACCTAGTTTGCTTTGCAACGAAGTTTGGATCTCAAAGTATTGCAGCCGCGCACTTTCATCGCCGTCGATCCCGAACTGAGCCGTCGCTTGTCTTGCCGCCGCCGGTTCCGGGAGATCCTCTCCAAGAGAGATCTAGGGTTGTATACTCTTCGTTGACTTCTTGATCACGTCGTCAAACGAAGAGGAACACCGTAGTCTCCATACGAAGTTTGTATCTCGTGTACATTCTATATTTACTTTTGTTGTGGAGGAACGTTTGTTCCGTGTTGTAAGGGTTGGGTGCAACCCATTTTGTGGGAGTGTTGACTCTCACGTGTGGAAGGGCTCCTTCCGTTAGTGCAGGGATTGGATTTCAATCCCGTTGGAGAAGTGACCGAGTCGTCCCTTGTTGGGGAGATAGGTCGAAGAGGGAAAGTGGATGTACCCAAGTCGGGGAACCACTATAAATTGTCTGTGTATTCTGTGTGCTGTGCTTTTTGTTTTTATTGTGCAGGTACATCCGTAAATTCCGCAAAAGAACCACACGTCACCTATTCCCCCCCCCCCCATAGGTGCACATATTCGACACTAGGTGGACTTTCAAGTGGTATCAGAGGGAGGTTACTCATCAAAAAGGTTAACACCTTGAGTAGAATCCTGCCACTAGTGTCAACAAGGAGACATACATCTACTATGGACGGGCTCAAGTACTCCGGCAAGATCCCAGTGTGCAACAGACTCAACTTTCCTATTTGGAAGGAAAGGATCAGGTTCTACATGGAAGCGGTGGATCCTCGACTCTTCATGATCGTGCTGGAGGGACCTTATGTTCCCAATAAGGCCTCCACCATTGATCCCACCAAGAAAGTGCCAAAGACACTTTCTGAAATGGACAAGGACGAGATGGTACTAGTGGGCCTTGACATGAAGGCAAGAAACATCCTGGTCAGCGCAGTTGACGACTCTATGATGCAGAACTTCAGCAACTGCAGGACAGCTCAGGAGATCTGGCAGTGCCTGATCATCCTAATGGAGGGCACAGATGAAGTGAGGGATGATCGGAGATCGCTCCTGAACCAGAAGTATGAGGCCTTCAGACAAGGGCCGAAGGAAGAGATCGGAGTCACCTACGAGAACTTCCTAAAGATTGTCAACGCCCTCAAGGGGTACGGAAGTGTGTTCACTAATGGTGAACTCAATGACAAATTTCTTAGATCCCTTACTAAGGAATGGGACACAAAGATCTGCGCCATCAGAGAATTTGGCAGACTGGCAGAAACTGATTCACAAATTCTGTTTGGGAAGCTGATGTCCTATGAGCTTCAGCTGAACAGCAGGAAAGCTGAGGAAGAAGCAGAAAAGGCTGCTGCAAAAGAGAAGACTGTGGCTCTAAAAGCCAGTCACTCCAGAAAAGGTAAGGGTACGGTGTCGTACCATGCCAGGAAAAAGGATGAGGAGGAGGACTCCGAGCCATGCTCCTCTAGTTCAGAGCTGTCGGAGGAGGACTTCTCCCTCATCACCCGAGAGTTCAAGAAGTTCCTCAAGATGAGGAATCAAAGAAAGAGAGACAGCTCCTCCTCTAGGCATCAGAAGAAAAATTATTCTTCTGACAGGTATGCATCTAAACCTAACAAACATCGTTCTTCTGATATTATTTGCTTTGGATGCAATAAGCCAGGACACGTCGTGGCCGACTGCTATCAAAGCAAAAGAGAAAAGGGAAAAGGTGAGGAGCTCAAATCCTCCAGAGATAAGAAGAAGGAGCGGAGCTACATTGCTAGCAGGCCAAAGACACTGAGTGAGTCTGATTCCTCAGACTCCAGTGATGATGAGGAAGCCTACTTCGGGGTGGTGGGTCGCACAGACTCAGAAGGAGAATGTCCCCCATTCACTGGGAAGGTAAAAGCTCACACCCCTCTCTCCGACTCCGACTCTGATCCTGAGTCTCAGGATGATGAACCTGAGGATGGCCCTTCGGCCCGTGAAGCTGAGCTCCTCGAGAAGTATGAGCTACTGCTCAACACTTTCGATGAGTGCCGTAAGAGACTGAAGGCTGAGAAGAAGGAAGTAAAATTCCTTAAGGGTGAGTGTGTGTCCTTAAGGGAAGAGGTCACTAGTTTGATTTCTCTCCGACAGGAACACCTTGACCTGAATTCAAAGCATTCAGAGTCTTTGAAGCTCCTTGATCTAAAGCAGGAGGAAGTCGACAAGTTGGAAGAACTACTTGCGGCAGAAAAGAAGATCGTCAAGAGCTTCTCCATGCCAAAAACAGTTCTTCCAGTCGTTGATACCTTCTCTGCTCAGGCCAAAGGATCTGGCTTGGGGCATATAGGGGTATCTGGTTCTTCATCTAGGAGAAACAAGAACCAGAGGAAGAATAAGGCCGCCAAGAAGGCCTCTGCTGATGAAAAGGGTAAGGCTCCTCTTAGTCCTGTTGCGTTCAGAAAGCCTGTATTTCCTTGCAACCAACATGACTTTGAGTCAACATTTGGGCATCATTTTAGGCCCTCGGTTGCAAAGCCAAAGAGCCGGTATGACGATTGGAACTTTCCCCGGAACTTCGGTGAGAGTGCCTTCAAGGCACCTTATGAGGAAATCCACATAGGAAATTATGGTCCATTCTCTAGCGGCCATAATGGAAAGCAGGCACCAAAAGCCAAGCCTGTTATATAGAAGGTGACAAAGTCATGTGACTGTTGTCACCATGAGGCGTCCACCTCCAGATCCAAGGCCCCAGCAGTACCCACCGTTCCCAGGGTAAGGCAGGAGCCTAGGAAGAGGTACAATAGATTCGACTGTTGGTGCTGTGGCAAAGTTGGTCACTTTGCCGTGGATTGTTGGTTTAATCCAAGGTACTACGAGACTCCCCATGTTAGCAATGCGAGGCCGACCACTCGTAGGGTTAACCATCCGAGGGGGAGTGTGCTAACCAGGAATCTAGGACCCAAGTTCGATTGGGTTCCTAAGGCAAATTAATTTTGTTTTGCAGGAATGTCCAAAGGCCACCAAAACGCCGATCTGGTATTTGGACAGAGGATGCTCCCGGCATATGACTGGGACTAGAAGCCTGCTGCGTGATTACACTCCAGTCGAGAATGGACCCAAAGTCATCTTCGGAGGGTCAGATCGAGGAATCACCAGGGGTTACGGTATGATTTCCAACGGTATAATCTCTATCACCGACGTGGCTTATGTTGAAGGGTTAAACCATAACCTGATCAGTATAAGTCAGTTATGTGACAAAGGTTATGACGTTAAGTTCTGCAAGGATAAATGTCTGATAATTTCACGTACCTCTTCTAAGACGGTATTATCAGGCATTAGGAGCAGAAATATCTTCTGCTTAGATTTTCTCAGTATAGATTCATCTACCCCCGTATGCCTTGTGGCAACAGGCAGTGCATCTCTTTGCGAACAATGGCACAAGAGATTGGCACATATTAATTTTAAGACAATTAGTATGCTATTTTCTAAGAACTTAGTAAGAGATGCTCCCAGTATCAAGTGCATCAAAGATAGCCCCTGTCCTGCATGCCAGATGGGCAAACAGACTCGGGCTACCTTTAAGAACATTGCAGACAAAGACTCTTCCCGATGTCTTTACCTGTTACATATGGACTTGTTTGGTCCTATGCAAGTTCATAGCTTGGGAGGCAAGTCATATACGCTAGTGATAGTTTATGATCACTCTCGGTTTACATGGGTGTTCTTTTTGAAACGAAAGTCGGATACTTTTGACATCTTCACTAGTTTTGTCAAGCAGGTTCAGAACGAATTTAACTACTCACTGGTCAAAATCAGAAGTGACCATGGAACAGAATTCGAGTCTGGTGCTATGACAGAATTTTGTAAAGAACAAGGTATCTTTCATGAGTTTTCCTCCCCGCGCACTCCTCAGCAAAATGGAGTTGTGGAGAGGAGAAATAGAACTCTCATTGAAGCCTGCACGACAATGTTGAAAGACGCTTCTCTCCCGGAATACTTCTGGGCAGAGGCTGTCAATACAGCTTATCATGTGCAAAACCGAGCGTTGATCAACAAGCATCATCGTAAGACGCCTTACGAGCTACTGAAAGGCAGGAAACCAACCATGTCCTACTTGAGAATTTTTGGTTGCAGATGCTATGTACTGAATAATGGGAAGTACCCGCGTACTAAGTTCGGTGAAAATTGCTTCGAAGGCATATTCATGGGCTATAGTGCCCACAGTCGGGCATATAGGGTCTTCAATAAGAAAACCCTAGTGGTAGAAGAATCAATAAATGTTGTATTTGATGAAGCAAGTTTGCTTAACAACAACTCTTCCAGTGGTATTCTTGAAGATGCAGGTGCACGATTGGAACAGCTGAGTCTGGATGAGACCGCTAAAGATGACGCTCCTAAGTACGTCAAAGTGTCCACCTCCACGTCATCTGGAAATGTTGAAGATCAAGAGGAAACAAATTTCTTGGAAGAAAGAGAAGCCGAAGAAGTAGTTGAAGCTCCAGACGCCAGACTTCTAGAGCTCCGGCACGTGAGGGATCATCCTAGAGATCAGATCATCGGAGATCCTCGTGTTGGTGTCAGAACTCGAAGAGGTACTATTAATGAAGTATTGCATCTCAGCTTCCTGTCACAGGTTGAGCCAAAGAAGTTCGACGAGGCGAACAAGGATGCGGCATGGATTCTGGCCATGCAAGAGGAACTACATCAATTCGAACGTTGCAAGGTTTGGACTCTGGTTCCCAGACCATACAAGCAGAATGTGATTGGCACGAAGTGGATCTTCAGAAACAAGCTGGATGAACATGGTGTCATCGTAAAGAACAAGGCCAGGCTGGTGGCACAAGGTTACCGACAGGAGGAAGGGATTGATTTCGACCAGACCTTCGCACCTGTAGCAAGGCTCGAGGCAATCAGGTTGTTCCTGGCGTATGCTTCACACAAAGGATTCACAGTCTATCAAATGGATGTGAAATCGGCATTCCTGAACGGAGACCTGAAAGAGGAAGTATACGTCGCTCAACCCCCAGGTTTTGTCGACCCTACTTATCCCAATCATGTTTATTTTCTTAATAAGGCCTTATATGGGTGTGAAACAAGCTCCACGAGCTTGGTATGAGACTTTATCTAGTTTTCTTCTTGAGAACAAGTTTCCAGAGGTAAAATAGATAAAACATTGTTTCTCAGGGAAGTCAAAGGCAAGATTTTGCTGGTGCAAATATATGTCGATGACATAATATTCGGCTCAACGGACAACAATCTTTGCAAAAAGTTTTCTAAACTTATGCAAGGAAAGTTTGAAACGAGCAGTATGGGAGAGCTCAAGTATTTCTTAGGACTTCAAGTGAAACAGTCTGAGGATGGAATCTTCATCTCTCAGACGAAGTTCACAAATGAACTCCTTAAGAAGTTCGGTATGGAGAGTGCAACCTCTCTGAGGACTCCAATGGGATCCACCATGTCTCTAGACAAGGATGAGAAGGTAAACCTTTCGATGAAACCAAATACAGAAGCATCATTGGAGCCCTGCTCTACCTTACTGCCAGTAGACGGATATTATGTTCCCACATGTGTCTGTGCCAGATATCAGGTGAACACTAAGGAATCTCACTATGTCGCTGCAAAGCGAATTCTAAGATACCTTAAAGGTACTCCAATCTTGGCTTGTGGTACCCGAGAAAAACCAATGATATCGAGCTAATAGGCTTTTCAGATGCTGATTTTGCAGGGAGCAGGGGATGAAGGAAAAGCACCTCCGGGACGTGTCAATTCCTCGGCAGGAGGCTTATCTCATGGAACAGCAAGAAACAGAATTGTGTGGCAACATCCACAACAGAGTCTGAGTACATCTCGGTTGGAAGCTGTTGCGCACAACTTCTATGGATCAGAAACCAGTTAGCTGACTACGACCTTCAGTTCAAGGAAGTAACCATGTACTGCGACTCCTCCAGTGCAATTGCCATTGCCAACAATCCGGTGTCGCACAGCAGAACGAAGCATATTGAAGTGCGCTACCACTTCATTCGGGAGCACGTGGAGAACAAGGATATCTCTCTCTGTTATGTCCCCACGGACAAGCAGATTGCTGATATATTCACAAAGCCCTTAGACGAGGCCAATTTCAATCTTTTCAAGACTGAATTGGGGATGCTCAATTATGAGGAATGAAGACTACAGAAGCTCCAGGCTCGTGCACGATCCGAGGGGGAGCAAGGACCTCCAGCGTGAGTACAGATGCAAAGAACTGAGGGGGAGCAAAGGGTCAACCGCTACAGACCCGATTGCAGAAGCCGAAAAGGGGGAGATTACCCTCTCGGCTAAGGCTAAGGTGGCTCCAAGCTTGCTCCCAAGAAATTGTATTGGTAATGGATAACTCACTCAAACTCACTTTTAAGTTTATGGTTTTCATTCTCATTGCTCTATTCACCTTAGCTTGTAGGGTTTAGGCTTCTTCAAATAGGGGGAGATTGTTGGGTATTGTATACACAATGTACCTGATTTGAAGAAGCCCCTGGACAAGCTAAGGTCAATAGACTATGTATTTGATAAAATCTTTCTAGTTGTGCTCACAGTTTTTCCACGCTAAGTGCACACCAATGTCAGGGTGCAGTAGGTCAATATACACGGGTCTGCACGACGTAATCCCTCGTTGAGCAGATCAGTGTGTGGCCTACGTGTATTTCTCTATTGGAGTGCACTTATTTTCAAGCACAGGGCCGTTATATGCAGAGAAGACAAGGAGCATGGAGGATTAAGGAGCAGCTCCTGGGTGGAAGACGAAATTCGTCCAAGGCAAATTCGACGAGAATCACCAAGTGATTCTCGCGATTCGGCGAGAATCATAGTGATCCTCGCCGAATCGACGAGAATCTTAGCGATTCTCGCCGACTCCCTCTGGCCACCTCAAAAATGGTGCCAAGTAAGATTCGGCGAGAATCACTAGGGATTCTCGCCGAACCGGTGGCTAGCAGCTCATGCATACAAGGTAAAATTCGTTTGAGATCAATAAGTGATTCGGCGAGAATCACTAACGATTCTCGACGAGTCGTCGAGAATCACTTAGTGATTCTCGCGATTCGTCGAGAATCGTCTGCGATTCTCGCCGATTTTCACTTAGCGTTTTCTCCGGATGCTGCTGAACCGGTTACTGCCGCTGGAAAGTTTGAACCGGATTTCGGGGGTATACCTGTGGGCCCCACAACGGTCAAATTGGTAGTATCCACTGTGTATAAATACATGCTATTTTTGAACAGTAAACACACAGAAAACTGAAAAAGAAGCCGAGCGAACGGAAACCTAAAATCGCGAAATCTCTCGCCGCCGCCTCCGTCGTCGCTCGTGCAAGACCGTCGCCGCTGCTGATCGCTCTTCTTCCCGATCCGGCAGACAGAAGCTTAGCAAAGCTCAGTGTCTCACGCGTCTATCAAGAGATCCTTTGTCTCTCGATTGTAGATCGGGAAAACTTCCCCGTCCGAATCGATCGAGACGACCGATCCTCGTGTGACCGTTCGTAGACTAGTTTGCTTCGCAACGAAGTTTGGATCTCAAAGTATTGCAGAGCCGCGCACTTCATCGCCGCCGATCCCGAACTGAGCCGTCGCTTGTCTTGCCGCCGCCGGTCCGCGAGAGATCCTCTCCAAAGAGAGATCTAGGGTTGTATACTCTTCGTTGACTTCTTGATCACGTCGTCAAACGAAGAGGAACACCGTAGTCTCCATACGAAGTTTGTATCTCGTGTACATTCTATATTTACTTTTGTTGTGGAGGAACATTTTGTTCCGTGTTGTAAGGGTGGGTGCCAACCCGTTTTGTGGGAGTTGTTGACTCTCACGTGTGGAAGGGCTCCTTCCGTTAGTGCAGGGATTGGAATTTCAATCCCGTTGGAGAAGTGACGAGTCTCCCCTTGTTGGGGAGATACGTCGAAGAGGGAAAGTGGAGTACCCAAGCGGGGAACCACTAAAATTGTCTGTGTATTCTGTGTACTGTGCTTTTTGTTTTTATTGTGCAGGTACATCTGTAAATTCCGCAAAAGAACCACACGTCACCTATTCCCCCCAACACCCATAGGTGCACAAGTTCGACAATAGGTGGACTTAACACTAATAAAAGTAAGTGGTCCTTGAGAAAGGGAGCTTTGGGCTTCAACCCATCATAGTTCTTAGTGCCCTCGAGAGCCCTTCATAGGGTATGCCCTGGGCAGTGCAA